>JAPYZC010002884.1:0-13387 GCA_030522665.1 Ichneumoninae sp. A BG-2022a | reverse complement strand
TATGACTATGACTATGACTATGACTATGACTATGACTATGACTATGACTATGACTATGACTATGACTATGACTATGACTATGACTATGACTATGACTATTTGATCATGGTAGCGATGATAAAGTTCGTGATTTAGCAGAATCGTGCGAACCCTCGTCTGTGACTTGCCTTTTTGCAAACGACGATAAGCGATTCGCAGCAGCGCAACAGTTGCTCCTGATAGCGAGCTTTCTTGCTTCTGCAGACATGTGATTGGCGAAGAAAATTGCCGATTTCGATTAGCTTCGGTCGAAGGCTGGTCGCCTCGCTGCCTCGTAGTATCGCGGCGAAGACTCTCAGGTGCCCGGCGGTTATTGTTTCCTCGAGCGCCGGAAGTACGAACTGGCAATATATCGATGGTGGAACGAAGTATCCCATGTATTCCGCTGCAAGCTCGACGTTCGTCGCAACTCGTGGGTCTTCGTCGTTGCAGGCTCTGAAAAATATATATAAATATAATATTTTTTATACAAATGAAATAATATTCACTGTAAAAAAAACGTATAACATTTAATGCACCATTCCGGAAGTTTTTAAACTTCCGGAAAACTGGTGTATTAAATTTCATGTACAATTGTGATGACAAATTAACGTCTAATGTATTAAAAACACTGGGAATACTTTATTTTTAACAATTTTCCTTAGTTTGACTATGAAAGTACGTTAATTTTTATAATTTACTTTAATTTCAATGAAAAAGTATATGAATTTTTCATCACAATTGTACATTAAATTCAATGTACCAGTTTTTGCATAAAATCTTCCAGTTCAGTATATTAAATTTACAATTTTTTTACAGTGTTTCACATTTATACTATACACACAAAAAAAAATTATAAAAGTTCTTTAAAAAAAAACCTCTAAACGCCAAGAATCTCATACTAGTTAATGTCAATTAACAAATAAATGTTCTTACTTACAATATAATAGGAAATTACTGCAAATGTTATTTTATGTATATAAATATTTATTTCTTTATCAATATCTGTCAGAAAATTCGGATGTTAATATTACTTTAGGAGCTTCAGTTCGCAGTTTTTTTTTCAGGATCGAATATAAATCAGTGAAAGAAAAGTACCTGTACATAGCAGGCAACAGTTTTTCGATGTGCTGAGTGACATCCTGCTCGACGTTCAGCACGAGAACGCACAGGAGTTGGGCCGAACGGACTCTGATATCGGCGAGCCAGTCGCCGAGTTCGCGGGTGATTCCACCAACGAGCTTGCAAAGATTCTGCTGCACGATGACTCGGCAACCCAAATTCGGTCTTTTAACTGAAAAAAAAAATGAATAAAAATAAATGCATAAATTAAATTTTTCAATGCAGCATTGTGTAATTATTAATTCGTTATTAAAATGATTATAATTGAGGAGTTGTTACCGTTCGGCGGATAGTGGGCCGGATCCTCGATCAAAAAATCCATTTTGTCCTTAAACTTTTCGTCGTTTTCGTTTTCCCGCATGTAGAGCCTTCCAGCATCGTCCCAGAGCTCGCCGGCTCGATTCCTTATTTTCTCGATCTCGTCGTGAAGCCCGGTGACGAGAAGCGGTATCAATTTGTGCCACCAGCTGTATCGGTCGCGAAGCTCCAGAAGCCATCGACCGGCGACTTCCACCACCGCTTAAATAATCGAAAATAAAATTACAGTAATTACCAACAACAATTACAATTACTCATCGAAAATTATAATTGAAATAATTAAGGAGTATAATTTCAATTGCAACATGCGAGAAATACATAATTACCGAACTAACTTGTAATTCGATTGTTATAATTTTTATTGTAACTTATAATAACTGTAATTGTAATAGGCAATTACAAAATCCAGTGAGAATTTATTAATCGGGTAATAAAATTCAAATCATTCGATTACGGAATTTAATTTTAATCGCGGTGATTTTTCAATCAAGGCCCGGTGTAATGTGTTAATTTAATTATTATAATTTCTATTGCTATTACGAATGTTACGAATTACTTTTTGCGACAGACCATTTATAAATCGTCCATATTTTCGAAGATTTTCCGATGGATATCGAAGCTTCCTTGTGAACAGCATGAAATGCGTAGCTGCTTTGTATAAAATTTACTGCCAAATTGGTGAAAAATGGTCGCATCTTGGTACCAAATTACCCACGGCTAAATTTTGATAAGGGATTTCTTTTTTAAAATTCAGTATACGAAATATGTATTGAACTAGTCTTTTTTGTTTATCAAACGAAATTTAAGATCAAATGTGCGGAATCCGTTTTAACCGTGTATACAATTTGGATCATACATTTTGGTTTATTCGACGTTTTATCGGTTTGAATGTGCAATTACCACTCACAATTGAAATTCATAATTATCGCCCGATTTATAAAAAATGATAATAATGATTTACAAACTATAAATAATTCTAAGACTAGCAATACTACAATACAATAAATTACTAAAGTAAATACATTAATAAAAAGTAAATAAATAAATTTACTAAAGTAATTAAATAAAGCTCACCGAGTCTGACCGCGCCGCTCTGATCGAAGAGTCTCTCGGCGAGTGGGGTCGACACTTCGTCCATGGATTTGCTATTGCCGTGCTGCAGCACCTTGCCGATAGCTCCGACAGCGGCTACGCGAACTTTGTAATGCTGATGAGTAAAATTGGTCAGTATCGGCTTGACGAGACTTTCGGATCGTGGATAAAATTGTGCCGGCACGGACACGGCGAGTTCCCCGATGCATCGGCAACTCTCGCGCTTTATCTCCGGAAAACTGTCGGTCACGGTCCTGCCGAATATCGCGACGAAATCGTCGCAGTAGGGCGCCAAAATTTTACAATACTTTTCGATGACGAGACCCAACAGAACGACGCAGTTCAGTCGCACTTCTTCGCTCGGCTCTATCAGCTCCTGGAAGCTCAGGCGACGCGACAATATCGGTATCAGATGAACAATATTTTTTTCCGACACCGGTAGAACGAGCAAAAATTTTTTCCACAGCTCGACGCAAGCGTTTCTGCACGACTCGGCTGGGTCGGTCAGCGCCCTCGAGAGTTGCTTGTCGACGATTCCCCAGATCTCGGAAAAATCGCTCGCACTCAGGTCGTTCGGCGACCCGAACAACTTCCCGTGCAACTCTTCGAGGGCCGCTTTTCTTCGGGATTTATCCTCGGACTGAATCGACACGCAGAATCTGCTCAGTTGCAGGTCGGATATCGGCGACATTGTTGAATTAAAATTATTTTTCTTACGAACGATCGGCGGACGCAAACACTTTTTTTTTTTTTTTTGGAGTTGGAGTTTCGGTAAGCAACGCAACGGTTGCCTGGATATCGACACCATGGCAACCCGAATCTTGTTTACAAACGAGGTATAAGTCGCGAGAATTTATCGCAATTTTTGTCTAACATTTTTTTGCCTCCTCATGAGGATCTTGTGTGCTGCCGGGAAAAAAGACCAAGATTTTTTCCGTCGCTGTTCAACATTTTTCAAAACATCGAAGAAACACGTTTACAAAAAATGTCCGGATGTACGCGTGTGTGTGTGTGTGTGTGTATGAATTAGATAGAAAAAATGCAAACCGCTGTAAATCGAGAATACGATCAAGCTGAGATTTCGAAAAATGTATGGTCAATGGTAAATGTTGCTTCAAAATTTAATTGAAAATTTAACAGTAGTTTTTTTAAAGCGTTTTTTAATGTCTTCAAAAATGATTTTTAATTTATTCAAAAATATTATCGTTCAATGATCCCCATTAAATTTTAGCTACGCAAAAAGGGCGTCGGACTTGCAACGTCCCTTGTAGTGAGATTTTACGCTCCGATTTATCAAATTGGCGAGAACGAATTATTCAACAATTTTCCAGTCGATCTGGTAAAATTTAATAAAGTACTTTTCAAAAAATTACATTACAATTTTTTTTCCTCTTCACTCCCGATGAATTTCCGAAATTGTTGGTACAGCATTATTTAATTGAAATATATTTATTGACACGTCTCGTTCGGACTACATTCGATCGAAGACCACTAGCACGACGAGGAACCTATTGTTACATCATTGGTAGATTTATCATTATTATTACGTTTTTTTTTAATCATCATAATCATCTTTGTCAAACACAGAGAGACACACTATGATTCATTTTCTATTATGCGATTGATTATGCTACATTCGAGATACGAAAGAAAAGAAAAAAACGACTAATTCGTTTCGCACAGACTCGATCTTATCGATAATACTTTAACGGACTACCGTGTGTGGGATACTTTCTTTCGCGTCGCGTTTTTCTCCGTATCTTTTATTTTGGTGTATTTTGCTGATTGTTTTTTTTTCACTCTTCGATTTTACATTGGATTCGATATCGATTTTGCAATCGCCGCGATATTCGCATTCCCTTTGTTGTTCGATAAATTACGTTTACGAAAAAAAAATTATAATACACTTCTCCACGCTTCGTTATCGTAAGATGTATCGTGTATATATCGCACCCCTAGAACATCAGTGTAACATCTCTTATGGCATTACCATATGAGTTGTTACACTGCTGTTCTAAGGGTGCGATATGTGAATATATATTTAATTCCTGTATATAATATACATAAACATATATATTTTTTTCGGCGCTGAACGAGCCACGAATCCAATGTAAAGTCAGCTTAGGATGTGCAAGTGATTACGCGGAAAGATTTTGAAAAAAAGAACGAACCAAAAAATCGTTGATTCGGACGGAGATAATTCGCGATGGCCTTCGTATGGTTTGCAACGATAAAAAAAAATTCACAGAAAAAATATCTCGCTCGAAATCGCTTATTTCCATTCGATCGCCAGCGTGTACTCGTATTCGTCCGGCAAAATATATAAAAATATCATAGAAAATCGAGGAATATTTAACGTGTGTATAATACGTGTTTCCAGATATGGTCCCTGACACGGAACGATACGTAAGTAGATTCCACTCCAATTCTTGTTTTTTTTCTTCTCATTTTTTTTTACCGCGCCTCGAAACGCCGGATTCCCTTGATTTTCTCGAGCCGAATTTCTTCCCCATCAATTTTTTTCGTTAAATCGAATATTTAATCCTCCCCTCTCTCAATGTGCCCTCACATCTTAATCCTCCGTTGTGACGTTCTTGAAGAGATACGACATCGACTCCTTGTTGTGAATTCGTCGTATAGCCTCTGCCAGCAGAATGCTTATGTCCACGGTCTTGATCTTCGAGCATTGGCTCTTCTGCAATTCGTGGGGAATCGTGTTTGTCACGACGACCTGAAAAAACAATCGCGGTTCGATGAAATTCGTGAAAACGTTCTTCGTCTATTTTTTTCCCCTCGAATACGCAAACTTCTTCTCGAACATTTGTCAACAATAACGAAGTAACGAAAAAAAAATATACGGATTAAATAATGATCGGAATTTGGCGATAGCGTTACTTTTCCATACAATAACACTCGCCAGAAATTGCATATCTTATGTAATACACGTTACACTATCGTTATAGGTGCATCATGTAATTGACCCACCACCAGTCTCTATCTCATTAAATTACTGAATCCTTTGGAATGCCCATTTGAGGATTTAAAAAAAAATCTAATTTTTTTGCTAAAGCAATGTTTTGTTTTTACTTCGAAACGCCATGCTCCAAACGGTTAAACATGCAAAACCTGCGTATGTGTAAAAACCCCTGCAAATAAATTTTGACACATTGCTTCCTTGTTCGACTTGTGAAAAAAAACTTCCTTCACAAAAAATGGTCTGTGTCATATCTGTCGTTCCACTATGTGATGGATAAAATGGTAGTTAGTAATTGGTAATTAGTAATTGGTAATCGGTAATTGGAACTCGTACGAATAATTAGTTATTGTTACTGGCAATTGTAATTCGTGCCAGTAATTAGTAATTTTAATTACCTCGTCGATCGGTGATTCTTCGATGAGCCTCGGTGCGTCCGAGCTCAACAGTCCGTGAGTTGCGAGAACGTAAATCTTTATGGCGCCTCGTTCCTTGAGGACTTCAGCGGCGGCGACGAAGGACTGAACATCGTCGACCATGTCGTCCTGAAACAAATCGTCCTGTGGCGACCGAAAAAATTTCTAACGAACGTGCTAATAAAAGAGAAAAATGTGAATAGTTGATAATCCAAAAAAAATCTCCGACATTTGGAGATTTTTTTGTTCTTTCCGTGTCGAACTTTTTCTTACCACCATTATCGCGATGTGTCCGCTAACGTCACCGACCACATTTATTGGCGGCTTTTCCTTGGCCGGATGGACCGGAACACCAACACCGACCTCCATCGTCCTCGAAGACATGAGGACCGCGGGCGGCGAGTAACGACCGTCGTTCATATCAGATTCCGACTCTCTTTGCTCGCCGTGTATCACCGCGATACCCACGCGAAGACGCTCCGCGTAACTCGTAGCTTTCTTCGCGCTACCCGGATTCTTCGCTACTATCACCGAATTTTTGTAATCGGGAACCTGTTAGATAAAATATATAAATTAATAAATAAACGAATAAATAAATACACAATAAAATGTATAAACAATTAAATGAATAAACAAAAATGATATTTCAAGTAAAAAATTTAACACAGATATTTCATTCTACGTTCTTCTCTTTACGGATTGTCGCGGAAAAAAGTGTATTCAAAATAAATAAATTTTTTGATTTATTTTTATTCGTGATTTCTTCGTTGTGGTCAATTTTCAATTTCCGTCCCTCTATGCAATTTCTATTTACCGAGTACAAAAAAATTAAATTAAATTTAAAAAAACTATTTAACAAAATGTTCGTTGACTACTCACGCTCTCCTGAATGTACTGTAGAAGGAAAGGGCTGGCCCGTAGGTTGTCGACCGGGCAGTCGAAGAAGCCCTGGATCTCTTTCTGATGAAGATCCATCGTTATCACGTGAGTGAGACCGCTCTTGCACATCATTTTTGCCAAAAGTTTCGAGACAATGCATCCGCGCTTGCGCATCTTGCACTGTTTCGAGTAAGGCAAGTACGGTATTACACCGATTATATTTTTTGCCGACGACGTCTTACACGCGTAAGCCATTATCAGAAGCTCCATTATATTGTTGTTGACGTCTTTAGTCCCGGTCTGAATTATGTAGAGATCCTTTCCCCGAACCGAGTCGCCGATTTCCACCATGGTCTCCCGGTTCGTCTTGTGATAGACGGTGCATCCTCCGTTTTTCACTCCGAGACGACTTTGCACAGAAAAAAAATACAGATTTTTAGTCTAAATTGACATTCGAAAGATCATTTTAATTATTAAATAAATAACGCATTGAAAATAACAATAACTCGCGCAAAGTATAATTATAATAACATCTTAATAATTTATTATTGTAAATAAATGAATTAATTAAATAAATGATAATGTAACGTCATAAAAAAATAAACAACGATCTACATTGAATAACAATTCGAGCGGAATAATAGTCATTTACGATAGTGCGATAAAACTTTTTCTGACGAGTGTTGCAAAAAGATAAAGTTTTCCGCACGAGTATCGTCCAAATTTTACTTTACAAGGCGTGAAAACGGGAGTTGTTACACACCTGGTGTAATAAAGTGGATATATCATGTGATATACTTCAATCTATTTATTTCTAAACAATTTAAATATCTATTTTAAATATATATATATTAATATATTAAAATATTAAATATATCTCAAATATATAAAAAATTTTATTCCGCATTCTTGTATTTTTTCTTTTTTATTTCCATTTACTTTTTCAATATATATATACATATATTTTTTTTTGTTTTGCTCGGATGGCTAGCTCGAATAAAATGTAACACGATGCATTTATGATCGTTACAATTTATGCGATTTAAAACGTAAATCTGAAGAATTATTTTTCAACTACAAATACTGCTGCAAATGGGGCATAACGTCACCACGAAGCTTTGTCGCGAACTTGCATTTAGTTCAAAACGTTGAATAATCATTTTTTTTTTGTCAACATTTGCGATAAGAGACATTCGTTTACGATAAGAATGCCTGGAAGTTATCGTCCTGTTGGTTCTTCAAATGTGGTACAATATCGTAAATTAAAATACCGGAATTCTGAAATACAATTTGGCCGAATCTTCCATTATTGAACTAATTCACGATTAAATACCACGCTCCGATAAAAATTCTTTGAAACGATGTATCCATCGGTTATGGGAAAATGTGTGTTATTGTATATTGTTCAAATGAGTAATAACCAATAATGTAAAAAATCATTGCAAAATTGGGTGCCACGTTGCGATATCGGTAACAAAAAAAGTTATCGATTATCGGATCTGAAAAAAATGTCATGCGCGTTAAATCCAACTGTAACAAAATTGTATTATTATAGTACTATTATTATGAACACACAACAAAAAATTATCGCTATTAATTGCGAATAAAATTTCATGCTTGCAATGCTACATTTTCGATGTTAAATATAATTATGGCACATCTTCATTGTTTAACTGAAAATTTGTAGACCATACATATAAGAATTGTAAAATAGTTTTTTCTGTTGATAAAAAAAACTGAATATATAAACAAACATTCTTAGTATAATAATAAATATGATAATGCAAAAATTGCTTGAGCTTCGCAGCAACCTAACTGCTGAAAATTTATTATTAAACTATTATTAATATTGCAAAATAACGTTTAAAAAAATTCTGTATTGATGACAAAAATTACCAATGATTTTTGTGAAGTTTTCATATGAAAATTGATAGACAGCATCTTTAAGAATTGTCAACAAGATTTTCTCATTAACAAAAAAAATAATGTTATTAAGTAACTATAATAATATTATATTTTCTTATAAATTAGTAAAAGGTAATTTTATAGTAAATTAGTAAAAGAGTTTATCTCGTAAATAAATAAATAAATAAATAAATAAATAAATAAATAAATAAATAAATAAATAAATAAATAAATAAATAAATAAATAAATAAATAAATATATCGACAAATATAATTTTGCAACAACGAATACACTACAGTTGCAGCATTTCCATTCCGGTGATCCTACCAATCGTCGCCCAAACTTCGCCCAAAAATTTCTTTCAACTTGACACAGACGACGTTTACTCCGAATTAGCTTCAACTCATCTCACCTGGCGATGAGCTCCGCCAGTTCGGGGTGCGAGTTTCCGGACACGATGACGATGTCCGAAGACCCCGGCTTGTCCATATTCATGACGAAGTCCTCTGCGAGAGCCTCCTCGAGACTCTGAACAGCACCCAAAAAATAATCGAGAACTGCTTCTGCGAGACAACATTATTGTTATTATTTACATTTTTTAAATTACAAAAATGATTTTATGTAAATCGCAAAAAATGTTTGCCCCTCGAGCCACTCGACGATCACGTCGTTAATTAGATTTGCCGTTTCCTCCTCGTATATTTGTTGCCATAGCTCACCTGTGACGTCTCTCAACAATAGTCTCCTCGTTTCGATCGATCAAACATTCGTTTGCGATGTAAAACGTATTCCGTATTCCCTGGCAATCGTTCGGCTCTGTGCTCGTCGCGCTTGCGATACGGAGAAAAAAAAAAATCTCACGGGATCCCGCGTGAAACGTTCGGTTATCTATATCTCACGTAACAATAATCCGGTGAACTGGAGGGGAGATGTCTGTCGTCTCTTTCGTTGATCCGTTTTGTTTGGTATTTTTTTTTTTTTTTTTTTTCCGCCAGACCAGTCTCGCTTATTATTTACTCATTTAGCCGACTATGCGCCGATACGGTTCGCCGAGAGTTTACCGAGCACAGCTGTTCCATTCAGGCTTGCACACTGGTGAATTTCACGGCAAATTGGTATTTCTGTAAAAAAAAAAAAAAAAAAATAATAACATAAGGTAACTTAAATATCGATGTCCTAGGTACTTTCGTTATCGACGGCGCGCGAACTGCCGGACGAATTGTGCATTACAGTTCGAAACGTGAGATATCGGAAAATCTCCGAACGAGGCAGCGATGAATTTTTGCATTTTGTAAAGTAATTTTTTAAGACAAATTACATAAAAATTTTTGGTAAACTTACGCGAGGTTTTGGAGAATTTATTTTTTGTGTGAGGCTTTTTTCAATATATATTTTTGAACATAACCTACAGTAAACATTGATTTCCTAGGGACTTTTATTTTCGACGTCCAGAACGAACTGTCAAAGAATACTATGCAGTATTGTAGCGAATATATAGAAAGTATTATTTTTCATGGTATGAAAATTGGATATCTTGAGAAAAAAAAAGTAGTCGTTTCTGGAATTTATCGATGGGATATTAATACTTCGTATCGAAAATTAGTCGATCGCAAAAATGACACTAAAAGCAGGTGTGTAAGTCACGTGACCGAAAGAGATAACGTTATTGGCGCTCGCAGTGGATCGAGTGAGAGAGACATCACGAGAATGTAGTAATTTTATTTTGTTTAGGTTCTTACAACCTATTACAAAATTGCTATAATAATAATAGGCTTATAGATAGCTTATAGATAGAGAATAATGATGTGAACATTACTCTGATAGGGCATACGCGCAATCCTTATAATACGCGGAAATATAACAAAACAGCTTCTTCACATCTGCTTGTGCAAACTCGAGGTTTGCAAGGAATCCGATGTTTGCTGACTACTTTCTTCCATGCGAATCAAATAATGGACGATTTACAACGACGTGTTCTAAAGATTCATTTTTACCCGAATTACAAGGGCACGGCGATTCGCTATCAAACTTCCCTGATAGACAATCGCCACGAAAAGTGGCAATATTGGCGCGATATTTGCCACATGTGCGGAACATGTTGCAATTATTGCGCTAAGTGCGACTTTTTGTGCCGCTTGTCTATCAGGGTTGTACACGAAGTTCTTTTTTCGAATCAATGTCATTTAAAACCGGTTGACTTTTCGGATAAAACGCAAGCACCGTCGGACTCGGTATTAAATTGTATATCCGCTAATGCTTCGCTTTTTCCCAAAAAGTCTGCGGTCTCTGAATCGCATTCATTACAGATTTTGGTTGCCGACTGAGTCGTTTCACATGTCCTTAAGGGGAAGTGAAACAGCTGTTCAATGGGGCAACAACTTTATTCAAAATGGTGCTAATTTTTTTGCGAAAAAAATGAATTCGCGCCGGATGCGAAATTACCGTGTGCATCCGGCTAGAATTTGCTTTTTCCTCAAAAAAATTAGCAGCCTTGAGAAAAGTTCTATACAGTTTTCATTACCGATCGCGATATTTCACTTCCACATAACACCAAAATTCGAGGAGACGCGCGCGAGACGTGCACACGACGCTATAGCGTATCCGAAGCCATCGATGTGCTAGATATCTTCATTATCGACGTGCATACGAGCTGTCAGACGTGAAATACATTTCAACATGGGATCGTCTGACGTGAAATTTTGAAGTTCTACGAAAGACGAGACGACAAATTTTGGCGACAAGTTTCGTGAGTTTTTAATCTCGTCTGATGACATTTTGTGACCATCGATGAGAATTCAACGATTATTTTCAAGTTTAAATAAAAAATATTTTCATCGAAGATAACCTCTGAAAACCTCTTTCGAAGGTGGCTGAGAATTCGCTCGGAGATAACGCGGTAACGCGACACGAAAGTGGGAGGATGCAAACGAGCCGGAGCGACACGTCCGAGAGGCGATTCGAGATAGAATGCAAGTTGGAAGGGGAGATGACGACACTTCAGAGCCTGCGAGAGGCGGAGGAACGGAGCAGAAAACTCACCAGCGGCGCCGTCGCCATTCTGTCTTCGTTGGAACAGCGATTGGCTACTCTGCGGAGAACCATCCTACCCGTTTACAACGAAACTGGAAATCTTCAGTCGCAGCAGCAGAGTGCGTTGAATCTCATTGATTTTACGCATCAACCTACTTTGCTCCGATCAATTCGATATAAAGAGCGATACAACTATCGTAGAGACGCTCTGTGCGTTATATAATTTCATTGGCAAAGGTTTATCGCCCTGAAAATATCTGCATGAGACCAATTTTTATCAAGTCATATCGGCTGCGTTCTGCATCACAAAAACTTCCATCCAGGACGTTCACTTAGAGAATATAATTCTAGAAGTGAACAATTTTTGTTGGGTTCCTACAGCAGTGCTTTGAGGGTGACTTGCCAAAGACTAAATTTGATCTCATGCAGATATCTTCAGGGTCATAAAGGTTCGATGAAAATTTACAAGCAGTGTCCGTTGTGGCGTTGATCGACCAAAAAACTTTAGCAATCTTTTATTGCAGACATTGCATTTACTTACAATCGACAGTATCTCTTATTTTTCAAACTTACTATATCGTAAATATGAAAATTGGAAAAGAAATTTCAAATCGTAAATCAAATTAATATCACAAATAAATTCATTTTTCTTCAATTCAGGTTTCAAGTTGACGAGTAGATAGGACCTTCGTCATCTTTTACAATTGAATTGAATTTCAAAAGTTTATTCTAAAATTGAATTGAATTTTAAAAGTCAATTTTGAAATTAAAGTCAATTTTAAAAGACAGTTTTTAAATTAAAGTCAATTTTAAAAGACATTTTTTAAATTGATTCGAGTTTTAAAAGTCAATTGTAAAATTGAATTCGTAGATATTCTTTGCAATAATTATTTCGACGAAATCCGGGTGCGCGTGATTATTTTTATTTTTAACTTTCTGAATTTTTTTTTGCAGACATCGAGAGGACCCTGACGGTGTTGGATCACGCGATCGGTTACTACGGAGTATGCCAGGAGGTCGAGAGCGCTGTTCGCGGCGGTCCAAGCGGACCCGGAGGCCTGGACAGCTTCCTCGAGGCGATGAACAGACTCTACAACGCTCAACGATATTTCCAGAAGAACAATCCGAGCTCGGTCGAGCTTGAGAATCTGGCGACGCTCTTCGGCGTCGGACTCGACGCTCTTTGCTCCGAATTTCACGATATTCTCGCCCGGCAGAGCAAACCCATTTTGCCGATAGTGCTGCTCGATCTCATCGGCTCCGACGAGGACACGAGCGGCGAAGATGCCCCGCAGTCGCTGAATCAATTGCCCGAGAGCGCGCTCGCCGATCTCATTAAAATAGCCAGCTGGCTCGAGGAGCGCGGACACCGCAGGCATGCAAAAATCTATTCGTCCGTTCGATCCGCCGTCGTTTTGCGATCGCTTCAGCTACTCAAGGAGCATCAGCGGAGCGCGAGCGGCGGGAGCACCCACGCTAGTAGTCCGATGCCGGTAAATTATGTACTTTTTTCGTTTTATTTTCTCGTTCGTTCATTAAGGAGGGAGTTTCGCTGCGCGCTGACTTCGCATAAGTTCGACAACAATAAGAGAAAATTGCAAGTACTTCTTGATGGTGTAAAAATCTGAAAAA
>JAPYZC010002883.1:0-17670 GCA_030522665.1 Ichneumoninae sp. A BG-2022a | reverse complement strand
TTGGGGGGGGGGGGTGCTCTCGTTTTTGTTTTTTTTTTTTTTTTTTTTTTTTTGCTCTGTAACAAACACACCGCTGGACGATTATCTTCGAGCCAGTGTTTCCACTTAGCGTAACTCGCCGAGAGCTAGAATTTGTGTATAATCGATTGGCGCTTAAAATTAACTCTAACATCCGTAGATCTCACCGCTCTATGATACACGATTTCGTATCGCAAAGTAATAACAGAATATAACAAACGCACAGATTTACGCAACGCATCTTTGGCTTTTTTAACGAGTTTAAAAAAAAATGAAATGAAAAATTATTGTTTCTCGGCAGATGGGCGTGAAAGAGCAATCGGAAGGTTTGGAGCGAGCCATAGATCACATGTGCCGAAAGACCCGGGACTTGCGCAGGCAGCTGCGAAAAGCTGTCGTCGATCATGTGTCCGACAGCTTCCTCGAGACGAGCGTTCCGCTTCTCGTTCTCATCGAGGCCGCTCGCAACGGCCGTGACAAAGATGTCGAGGATTGCGCACTCGTGTTTACCGAACACGCGAATAAACTTGTCGAGGTAAATTTTTTTTGTACTAATAGTTTCTATTTAAGTAATAGTTTATTTTAACTAATAGTTTTTTTTTACTAATAGTTTTTTTAACTAATAGTGTTTTAACTAATTGTTTTTTTTACTGATACATTTTTCTCAAACTATTATTAGCGAATAAAGGAACATTATAAGAGAGTGATATGAAAATTTCAATTTTGAACGTTTATGAGGAAGCGATGTAAAAATCACAATTTTCAACTTTTTTTTTAACTGATAAACTTTTCTTTCAACGAATAATTAAAAACTTTTACCTAATTAAAATGTTACAAAATCTCGATAAACATTTTTTAAATTTCCATCGTAGGTGGCGAACTTGGTGTGCAGCATGTCGGGCAACGAGGACGGCGTGAAAATGGTGCGTTACGCGGCGGCGCAGATCGAGAATCTTTGCCCTCAGGTTATAAACGCCGCGCGAGTCCTGGCGGCTCGTCCGCGTTCGAAAGTGGCCCTCGACAACATGGAGGTGTTCCGTCAAGCCTGGGAGAATCAAGTTCGGGTGTTGACCGAAGCGGTGGACGATATCACGACCATCGACGATTTCCTCGCGGTCTCGGAGAATCATATACTGGAGGACGTGAACAAATGCGTGCTGGCGCTGCAGGAAGGCGATGCCGACACTCTCGACAGAACCGCCGGCGCGATAAGGGGCCGCTCGGCGAGGGTTTGCAACGTCGTGCAGGCCGAGATGGACAACTACGAGCCGGGCATATACACGAAGAGAGTTCTGGAAGCGGTGAAGGTATTGCGCGATCAAGTCATGTCGAATTTCGCGCAGAGGGTCGTAGTTGCTGTCGACGCACTGGGCAGCAATCCGGCGAAGGACGTCGACGAGAACGACTTCATCGACGCCTCGAGGCTGGTCTACGATGGCGTTCGAGAAATCAGACGCGCGGTACTCATGAATCGGGTCAGTGCAATTAAATTTTATCTGCAAGAGATATTTTTTTATTGCGGTAGTAACTGCGGACAGTCCGACTTCACGGGAATTATGAGAGAATTGAGACAGAATTGCGAACACTTCTCGATGGGATAAAAATCTGAAAAAACATCAAGCGTGTGGAAGGTGCTGAAAATATTGATTTTGCATTGTAATAATAACTAAATGTCATTGACAAGTTAATGAAAAAAAAGTTCGACAAATCCCCCGGAAACCTAATCTTTGGTTCATCTAAAATGATTTGTTATTTTTTTTTTTTATACGTATGAATTTTTTTAGAACTATGGGTAATTTTTGGAAATTGCTGTTTTACTAACAAAAAATGCAATTTTCAAAAATTACACAAAATTCGGAAAAAATTCATAAGTATTCAGAAAAATTAACAAATCGACTTCATTTTTTTTAAGTCAGGTTGCGGGGTGATTTTTTGAGCAATTTTTATTCATTAATTCGTTAATAACATTTTGGAATTATTGTTATGCAAAAATCAATCTTTTCAGCACCTTCCATACGCTTGATGTTTTTTCAGATTTTTATTCCATCGAGAGGTGTTCGTAATTCCTCTCTCAATTCCCTCCGAACTACCTTAAGTTAATTAGGCAGTGGTCGATGTCGAAGAATTTACAATCTCTTCTGCGGCTACGATCAGTTGGAAGGACAATCAGTGCGAAGGTCCAAAACACGTTCCTTTACGCTTCGGCCATAAGTCTCGACCCTCAGAATTATTTATAAAAAAAATTGAATAATCCCAATGAGATTATCGTTAACAATGAACGACATTCTTTTTAGTAGTGGTCAATTTTTTTCCTTGGCGATCTTAATTTTAACACACGACAGGAGAAATTTTGTTGGATGTTAAAATTAAATCCCTAAGAAAAAATAATTGTCCACCACTGAAAACAATGTCGATCATTGTTAACAATATTCTCTTGGAGTTTATTCAATTGTTTTGAAGTAAATAATTCTGTGGCGTGTCGCAATGTCCTTCGAACTGACGGTGCCGATAACTCGATCTCAGCCGCAGCATAAATGATAAATTATGCGTTACATCCCACCGACGAAGTATTCATAGATATCGATGATTTTTACAGGCCGACGAGGATCTCGATCCGGAAGACGTCGAGCTGGACGAGCATTACACTCTGGAGACGCGCAGCAAATCGAGCGCCCAGACGGGCGAGCACGGTGTCGACGAGTATCCGGAGATAAGCGGCATAACGACCGCCCGCGAGGCGATGCGGAAGATGCCTGAGGAGGACAAGCAGAAGATTCTCCAGCAGGTTGAATTCTTCAGGAGCGAAAAATTGAAGTTCGACAAGGAGGTGGCCAAGTGGGACGACGCTGGCAACGACATAATCGTTCTCGCCAAGCACATGTGTATGATCATGATGGAGATGACGGACTTCACGCGTGGCCGGGGTCCCCTAAAAACTACGATGGACGTCATAACGGCAGCCAAAAAGATCTCCGAGGCTGGAACGAAGCTCGACAAATTGACGAGACAAATAGCCGATCAATGCCCTGAGAGCTCCACCAAGAAGGATTTGCTCGCTTATCTGCAGCGCATCGCCCTTTACTGTCATCAAATGAATATAACGAGTAAAGTCAAGGCGGACGTGCAGAATATCAGCGGTGAGCTCATCGTCTCCGGTCTGGACAGCGCCACTTCTCTCATCCAGGCGGCGAAGAACTTGATGAACGCCGTCGTACTCACCGTAAAGGCTTCCTACGTCGCGTCGACGAAGTATCCGAGACAATCGACCGTTACCGTTAGTATTCGCGTATTTATAGCTTTTTATTTCTATATAAAGTTACGCTCGATACAGTTGTGTAATCGCTTTCAATCTATCGATTCTTTGTCGTACATACTTGAAACCCTCGTGGATCGAACAGTATGTGAGTATCAGAGTACCGCTTACTTGCTGCTAGTTTAGTTACTGATGATCTTGAAGATATTTGCATGGCATCGAATTTCATTGATGGCAAGTCTCGGTCAGTGCGCTGCTTTAGGAAGGAAAAAAATATACGACAAACGAGATTTTCACAAAGATTCCTCATCTAATCTACTTTGCGTACGGAGCTTATGTGAACAATAATTTTTTTCGTCATCATCTGGCTTCCTCATTGAGGAAGCTTTTTTGTTGGTGAAAGAGAATAATCGCGTTTGAAAAAAACAATACAAAAATCTCGGCAATATTCACTAGAAAGACTCCCTATAAAAATTGTGGTTATTCGTAATGTCGGGGCCATGTCCGATGTATTTTTGCCACTGACCATGAATCTGCGACTTATTTGTACTCTTAGCTCAATATTTGATACGGAAACTCGAGTCAGAGAGAAAATACTAATTTTTCGTAAAATAAAAAAAAATCAAAACCTCGTAAAATTTAAACAGTTCCATAGATCCGCGCCTAATTAGATAGAGATCGTTTGCACATGTTTTTAGCCCGATAGTTCAAAAATTGTAAGAGCTAGCGTGCGCACAGTTTTTCTTAGCAAAGTTCATAAATGCGTAAAATTTTATAATGATTGAAAGCTTTTTGCTAAATATTTAACCGAACATTGAGGATTGATTTCAGTTATATATTAATTTTTCAAGGTATACATTTAATTTTTTGTTGTAAACATTTTTTTAGCATGATTTTCCGATGTTTTGGCACATTCGAATACCTTGTCATAAAAATCGCGAAATTTTTTTTTCATGAAAATCGAGCTTCCTCATGAGGAACCAATTCTTCACCTGTAGAATTTTATCTCCGAGTAAACTTCCCCGAGCGAAGTTTGCGAACCTGATGAAATTTAGTCTCACGCAGATATCTTCAGGGTCATAACAGTTGACGATACAATTGATTAATTTTTCACGCTCGCGTCGCACTTTCGTCGTAACTTAATTGTCTATTGTCCGATTGCAGTCGCCGATCGTCGTCTGGAAGATGAAAGCACCGGAGAAGAAGCCGCTGGTGCGTCCCGAGCGACCCGAGGAGGTCAGAGCAAAAGTGCGCAAGGGCTCGCAGAAAAAAGTCCAAAATCCTATTCACGCGCTATCCGAATTCCAGAGCCCGACGGAGAGCGTTTAAGATACAAAACTCTACCTCGGACAGAATCAGCTTACGCAGGTATTTGCAATGCAAAGTTAGACGCGCGGACTGCTCCGTTTCTTTTCTACGAACTATCGGAGCAAGCTCTTGCCTAGTCGAATCCATACTTTGATACGTCCTCGATAACGATCGTTACTTACGCAGTTAGCGTGAGTCATCGCCGATAGATCGGACGACGTGGAAAAAAAATGGCAAATCGTCATCTCGTACAATGTTGATGGTGTTTCGTTGAAGCTTATATGATATTTGTATCGTCATATTTGGCGTTCTTCTTTGATATAATATTGTATATTAACCGAGCAGGTCTTCGAAAGTCCTCGCTCGCCCAACTATTCGATATTCGATATTTCAAGCCCGGAATTTTTCTGACAATTCGGTATATTTTTTTCTCTCGATTTTTAACAATTTTTTAAATCGTAGTTTATCGTGAGAACTATAAAAATAAAGATAAAGATTTTTTGAGACTGCGAGACCCGTTAACTGGATTGAAAGAAACAAAAATTGCTCGATCAAACTTCTGAAATCACGAACGTCCGTCGTTTATTGCGACACATCGTTCCTCTTTTTTAAATAATATAAAAAAAAAGAACAACAACAAAACTATATATTCAACGTTACTTTAAACAGCAGCGAACGAACTTACTATAATTTGCGTGCAGTATTGCATTCTTAATCAAGAGACTGCTGATCAAAGTATTCGAAGTTAAATGTATATAAGTAAATATAATTTTTCTATTTATCGGTAAAGATTATTTAGAGTCTTTTTATATTTGTAAAACGGATGGGTTTTTCCAAACGAAAATCTGCTCTGTATCCGGGGTAATGTGACGAAAGCTTTTTTTTTTTCTTATACGTAATATAAGTTTACGAGAGCAGACTGTGCACATTTCGTGCACGTCGATTAATCATGTGAAAATGCGAATTGAATGAGAAGTAAGATTTACAATTGGCGCGCGGGCTAACAGTGGACGTACCCGATTCGACAGTATAAATTTTACTGAAAACAAACTACCGAAGCTCACTCGAACGTGGATCCCTTTTCGATCTGCCGTTCGAAAAAAAAAAAAAAAAAATCACACAGTTCCGGTTAGTGGTCGTTTACGCTGGACAATCCTCAGCAGGCCTACTTAATTTCTACAAACTTTTGCATCGGATTTTATATCGATTTGTAACAGCCGGGCCCCTCCTTGTATCTCACATATCATTCGTTTCTTCCCCTCGAGAGTTGACCAACAAAACTTGACCGTCGATACAAGCTGTGCACGGTGTTTCCCTACGATACAACATTTGGCAGTGGGAATAGAGATTTAGTATTTTATTTATAGTATATTTGAGAAATGTAAGCGAATAAGTGAATAGCGGATAGCGATAGAGTATTAGAAAAAATAATAATAATAAAAAAAATCGCACCGCGTGTTTAAAAATATTACAAAAAAAGAAATAAAAAATACCTCCACGAGAGGGAATTAATTAAGGTCGAGGAGTCGAAAATTGCGATCGATAACGATCCGAGACAATTGTATCAGCGAATTAATACTTTTAAGTACGACACTCCGTGGAGTATCCGAGACGGATATTTCAATTGTAGAAACTTGTTCGGGCCACTTCCGGCTCTAAATCGCAATCTACGGTATAAGCGTGTCGGATAAGAAAAAAAATGTGTTAAACATAGAAATATTACCGATTAACCATTCCCGTTTGCATCAACGATTATCATTTCGCGATGCACGTTTTCATTGATTTTTTGCACAAGTGGCACGTTGAGTAATGTATAAATCGATCCTGGGACGCGTTAAACCGTGTCGGTTATTATTTTCGTCGCATTAGAATCTCCGATTGATTTTTAATTACGAACAGTAGCGAACATGTACTCCGAATCGATAGGTATACACAATACACGTACCACCTAATCAGTAGAGTTTAAGATACAATAGTCGTCGATGCGCTGCCAAATATACGGTGATGCTTTTTTTATTTTATTTTCTTTGGGACGAAGGAACTTACCCTCCTTCGTCCTCCCCTGTTACTTTCGAATGTTTGAGAGAAACCACAAATATACAATTAACCGAGAGTATATTTAATCCATATTTTTACCTTTCTACTAGCTTCGATCTAGGATTCGTCGATTGTCGTTTCGTTGTATCGTCCCCCATCGTTTAGCTTCGTCGAGAAGCCGCATAAATCCGCGATCGTTTTCGATATGAAAAAAAAAAATATATATATAAAAAAAATTGTATTGAAACATCGCAACGCAACGGCGAGGCGGAGACAATTCCATAATATTTCCAAACGTAACTTATACCATCCCGCTGTAAACTATGTGTAATAAAAAAATGGGTTGGGAAATAAACTTTTACATGTGACTACCAGTTACATGAAAAAAAATAAAAAATTGTCGATTCGTCGATCGTGACTGATCGGTATCACGATAGACGTACTACCTAATCAATAGAGTTAAGATACAATAGTCGTCGATGCGCTGCCAAATAGGCGGTGATGTGTTTTTTTTCTTTGGAATTAAGGACGAATCTTCTTCATCCTTTATTGTTACTTTCGAATGTTTGACCACAAATATACAATTAACCGAGAGTATATTTAATTAATATTTTTCCATTTCTATTTTTTTACACCATTGTTATGGTGTTTTTTGTGGGTATTTTACAACTCTTTGTAAAGATAGTGATATCTTACGAAATGTACTTGTCTGAAGTTTTTTTATACCATTTTTGGGTTTTTTTTTTACCTTTCTACTAGCCTCGATCGAGGTATCGTTACATTGTCGTTACGTCGTACCGACATCGTCGTTTAGCTTCGTCGACAGTCTACAGAACTCCGCGATCGTTTCAATATAAAAAAAAAAATTATATTTATATATATAAAAATTGTAATTTTTGTAACAAGTGCTCAAAAACTCCCACTTTTTATGCCTGTAGCGTGGCGAAAACATAACTAGAGAGTTAAAAAAGTGCGAAAAATTAACTTGTGTGAACTGCGCATGCGCAGCCTTTTTTTCTCACCCGACTAACTATAAAGCGCCACTTTCGCCACGCGTTACGAGCGCGTAAAGTGGGACTTTATGTGCACGTGTTACAAAATAGTACATTAAGATATTAGTGCGAAAAAACTTTTTTTGTCGAGTGTTAAGAAAACGTTTTCCGCACGAGTATCGTACAAAATTTTATTTCACAAGGTATAAAAATGGAAGTTTTACGCACTTCCGTAGAAAATAGCGCAGAATCACCATTTTCCCACCGGGTGATATAAAAATTATTGAAACATCGCAACGCAACGACCAGGCGAAGACAATTCCATGATATTTCCAAACGTGACGTATTCCATCCCACTGTAAACTATGTGTAATAAAAAAATGCGTTGAAAAATAAACTTTTACACGTGATTACCAGCCGCATGGAAAAAAAAATTGTCGATCGCGTTATTCCCAGATTGCGGATAGGACGTGGATTCGATAGAATGAAACGGCTTCGTTACAATACATATGCTGTATTATATTTCCATGCTACAATGTTAAATGCTATATAAAAGAAATGAGGTGACGTGACAAAAAAAAAGGTAATCACAAAATGCCAAATTTTTTCGACATAGACAAACAACAATATTATGAACAATATTACGCATTCTGTATCATTGATCGGATACCCGAATATATATATAATATTTTTTTTTCATCATTTTACGATACCAACTTGAATCGTCGCTTGATCGTGAAATACAGATATTTTTTTTTTTTTACGTTTTTTGTACATTTTTGTGTTGCATCTCGGATCAAGCGCGTTCCCTTTCATACACAAATAGAATAATCTCATTACATCGTTTCGAGCAGTGTCCAGTTTCGGTCCATGGCCATTATATAGTCCGCAAACGTTCTCGCGCTGTCGCGGAAAACGAGTCTCGTACATGTGGATTTTTATGCGCTTATTTTTTTATTTTATTTTTTTTTTCATACCGTCTCTAAATGCCGCAGGCAAGATCACACTCTGCTGTGAATTCGATCAATATTTTGCATACTAAGCGCATACCAAAAGCGTCGTAAATTTGCAACGGACAAAAAAAATAACGAGAGAAAAAAAAACAAGACGTACTCAAAAAGCTCTATGTTTATTCACATAGCCGAGAAATTGCTCGAGAATTAAATTTCGCAAAAAAATTCCAATACATATTCTTTAGATTATTCTTGTTTTTTTGTTTTTTTTACCGATCGCAAAAGCTGTACCTATACAAATCATATTCATAATTAACCGCGCCTTTACTAACGATACCCCAAATTAACACAGATTAAAATTATGAACGATACACACCATCGTAATTATAATACAATTCTCATTTCGGAAGTTATTTAATTGCTAACGGTAATCTTACAATAATCGCGCACCCCGCAACTTTTCTCCGGGGCCGCCGCTAGTTAGATTTTCATTGTTTCGCAATCGCAATCAGTCCACAAGAAATTTCGGCGGTCCGTTCGAGCGGTCGCAATAATTTTATGGTACAAATTTTGAGTCGCCAGTGACTCATCGATTCAACATCGGACACAGAAAAGAACCGAGGTGCAAAGTCTAACGACGAAACAGGCGGAGAGAATAGCTTGTGGAGAATGTTGGCATTCAAATATCAGCAACCGCGCGAAGCGACATTATCATCGAACAAATTTAACCCCTCGAGAATAATCTTGTGTTTCATAGACATATGTAATTTTTCCTTATCCCTTTGATCCATTTTCTTAAATCCACGCTCACCTTGGGCGATGACAAAAAAATAGTTTCGAACGTCGAACCAAGGCAAGAATCACAAAAATTTTATCGCCACGATTTTTTTTTTCTATATCGACGACAAAATATGAATCTCGGCTGTATATGTAACAACATCGAAGATGACCGATAATAAAAAATAGAAAAATTAAACTTTATACAATTAAATGGGATAGCGGTTCTGGTGTGCTTCGATCACGACCGCTATCTCGGATCACATGTATGGACTCAATGATTGTTTTTTTTTGTCGAGCTGCACAAACCCATCGACAAATATTTTACGAATTGAAAAAAAAACGATATAACAACATACGAGAAAATATAACAGTGGAAGACCGATGAAGATCTCGAACAAGATTCGTAAATTGGTGGAAAGAAGAATAAGCCCGACTCGGTGCGATTGAGTAAACACGGTGAATTGCGATTCAAGAAAAAAAGAATCATCAATAGTCTCTCTTATTGTTTATATACTAGTTTTTTTTACGTTAATCCGACAATCAAATTGTTTTCTATGCTCTAAGATCTACAGATATCCTTTTTTTGTTGCTTTCTTTTTTGGTTTTATGTTTTTTTTGTTTTTGTTTTTGTTTTTTTTGCCGTAGTTTAGAAATCATTCTTGGAAGTGAGTAAAGCAATCGAGCGACGTTAGTCGCCGATACACGAAGAGCCACCAAGGGAGTCCCTCACAGCCTAAGTAGGACTTTCGATTGAGATCTGTCGAGTCTATTTGATAATGCGAGCTGAACCGAGCGCCCAAAATCCGTTTCCCTGTCGGCTCAAAAATTCGAAGCGGAAAAGTATCTTCCCGATCAGCGCGCGCCGCTCTTTAAGACGGGCGTGAAAAGAGATCTGATTGTTGAAAAAAAAATTAAAAGAAAAACAAAGTCGGGCCCGTTGTCGACACGAGAACGTGCTTTCGAGGGTGGCTTGGCGAATCTTCGAGAGAACAATAATAATAAAATTTTCTTCCTAGTGATTATTTCGCATCTTAAGTACACGGGTCTATAACGATTTTAAGCCTACGAAAAGTTTTTTTTTTTTTTTCAAGAACGAACGTGGTGGTTCCGGGATTTTTCTCTATCTACAACTGCGACCGATCGCACTCCGAGTAAATTCAATTTGCCAACTTGCGCGCAAAGGTGGTTTGTACGCGCAGCGAATTTTCCCGTCCAAAACGGTCGCGGCCTTCGTTCCTGACCTCACGCGCGTTCTCCGTCCTCGGCCCCGGATCCCTCCCCGCCCCGCACTACGCGCGTCAACCCGTGATAATATAAAATAGCACACGACGTTTTTTTTTCGCTTAAAATTACACTAACTTTTATTTCGTATCGAGACATCGATGAAATGTCGATAGATTATTTTAGTTATGGTAATTTTTTTTTTGTATTTTCGTATGTTTTTTTTTATTGTTTTTTTTTTGTTTCTTTTGTTTTTTTTTTAGATTTTTCGCAACCTCCTTTTTTTACTCCTATCCTCTCGATGTACTCGTTCGAACTAGTTTCCGTACGCTCGCTGGCGCGTAGCATCTAACAGGATACGATCGGAGATGGCTCATATATATATATCTTTTTTTTTGTTTCGTTCTTTTCCTTTCACAGACTTTGCGAGCGATCGAGTGTTGATTTTTTCATTTGCTTTCGGGTGGATTCTGGGCGAATCAGTGGCTGCCCAATTTCATCTGCTGTAAGTGACAATGAGGAGGGCCTCTACGTCGAATCGCTCGTTATCTCCGGTGATGTACTTACTGATCCTGAGGTCTTGAACGACGGAACGAATTCGGCCGCGTCGGGGTTCAGTGTGCTCTGAAAAAGAAATGAAAATAAGTAAAAATAAGTAAAAATAAGTAAAAATAAGTAAAAATAAGTAAAAATAAGTAAAAATAAGTAAAAATAAGTAAAAACAAGTAAAAATAAGTAAAAAATAAGTAAAAATAAAATCGTCGATCAACCCATCAACGATTTAATTTTTATTTATGACCGCGAACTACGTCATCGCCGAACCGACGTTCCCTTCGAGCTTATTACCTGCTTGGCAAGGTCGCCGTGAACTCTCAAACTCCCGAGCTGCTGGCACAATTCGATACCGGTACTGTCGTTCGCGGCGTTGCACCACGCCGTCGACGTTTGATTTCTCTGATGTTGCCTCTCCTCCTCCAGCATCGCCTCCAGACACTCCTCCATCAGTTCTTCCTCCTCCAGTTGCTCCAAAACCTGCGGAATGCACAAACAATTTTTTTAAACATTTTTCAAATCCCAAATTGAGTCTCTATACAGTCGAACCCTCCATTATCCGAACTGCGGCTTGCTTTATCCTAATATCTATTATCCGAATCATAGCGCAAAATTTCGATGTCGCAAACGCAATTAAGCTTGTGTTGCTTGTTTGTGTGTTCGAACCGTTTGCACGTCGATTTTTCGCGCGGTGTTCATTAATTCTTTCCGACGAGCGGAGATAACTCGTATGCACGCACATCTCAAAATTCTTTACTTTAAATAATAGTTTTGTAGTCGCGTTACATTGCGGCTACGACGAATGTTACTAAAAATGGGAATAGAAAATCGGTCTTGCACTTATCGAGCTTCGCAAGAATTTCGTATTTTTTTTACACCATCAGAATATTAGACTTTCGCACAGAGGTGGAAGTAATGTGCCGAATGTGGAACAGAAATTACCGAATTCTTGCTAAGCTCAATACGTGCAAAACCGTGAATCGTTCGCTCTTTTTACATTGTTTTACACGTGAGTATGTTATTTTTATCTTCAAAATTCAAAACGGGTATTGCCCATTTATCATTAAATAAATAAATAAATAAATATATAACACAATTTATGACATACATTGTGGCAGCAACAAACACCTTCCACCTCTAAGCCAAAGAATAATGTTCAGATGGTGGAAAAAAAATAGGAACAGAAAATAAGTCTTGCACGTATAAAAATTTTCAATTTTTTTTTTTTGTGTCTTTGGAACGTTATTTCCACCTCTGGACAAAAGCATTATTTGAATTTGATTTTATTCGTTTGATAGATTCCTCCTTTTAGAACTTGTTTATAGTAAATCGTAATTTGAAGCACAGAATAATAAATCATAGAATAATAGTAAATGTTAAAATAACGGTCTGAAGGTGGATGAAAAATAGGTAATTCTTTAAGAAGAAAAATGGGTGATTCGTCAAGAACACCCTATTTTTCATCCACCTTCAGAACGTTACTTTAACATTTACTATTATACAATTTATTATACCGTGCTCTAAATGACAATTTACTATAAACTAGTTCTAAAAGCGAAAAATCCATGAAACAAAATCAAATTCAAATTACGCTTGCACAGAGGTGGAAGTAATGTTCCGACAACCCAAGAAAAAAGTTCAAAATTCTGGCTATGCTCAATAAGCGCAAAAACGCCACATTGTTCGCTCTCTTCTCAATATTTTCACCAAAGTTATGTTTCATCTTCAAATTTCCATTATCCGAACAATCCTTAATCCGATCTCTTCTCGACCCGAACCGATTCCGCTAATCGCGTTTCCACCCTACTCGTCGCCCTCCAATGCCCACCTCCTTGTCGAACTCCTCCTCGTTCTCCATCCACATGTACTCGGAGAAGTCGCTGTCCGTCACCGGCTGTATGTCAATGTCCGGCTCGTCGTTGTCCAGGTACGCTATCACGCCGCTCTCGTGCCCGTAATAGCCGTTGCCCGAACCACCGTTTGGAATCTTCATCTTCATGCCAGATCTCTGTTCGTTGCTGAAACACATATTCAAGTTCCGTCGTTATTCCCGATTATCCGGCACACCCGCGAGCATATGTTCGCCCAAGCAGCTCAAACTCCGACGCGAATATTCAAAGACGAGCCGCGAATTTCTCGCAATGCAATCCTCTCTTCACCAAGGCGGAAAGCCGACTGGGCGGGGGTGTGGGGGGGGGGGGGGGGGGGGGGGGGGTGGGGGAGAGCCGTATACGCGTTTGTTGTTCGTATTCGACGGACGTACGGGACCAACCTGCAAACGAGAATAGAATAACTCCGTGTCCCAGGGCCGAGCGTCGTCGTGCGTCGCGAAAGTTATGGGAGCCGAAAAATGTCGACCTTGGACCTCTCGAATCACCTTGAGGGAGCGAGGAACGGTAGAGACGTTTCCTTCGAGCGTGTTTCTCCCGCTCGGTGTGTCTTACATATGGCCGGAAGCCCGCACGAAGAATATTATTCGTTGTGCCTGGATCGTTCGCGAGCGCCGCGGAGCTTCGATCACCTCGGAATTTGGAGCCTAAATTTGTAAATACTAGGGGATTTGGCCGGGGCGACGTCTAACGATTCATGGTAATCGGGATAAACGACGATAAATGGATTGACAGATCACCCGAGGGGCGACCATTTTTTTTTTTTTTTTTTCTTTCGTTGCCTGGTCGCCCCCCCCCGCGATCGCTGTGTAATTCTTTTTTTTTTTTTGGTCTGTCACTGCACGCGTCTAGAACGGTGCGAGTCTCGGCTCGGGAGAATCCGATAGTTTTTTTTTTATGGCGCGAAACAATGTACACGTACCTTTAACGATCGACACCGCAGTTGGACGCTCGCAGGTATCAAAAAAACTGCGTTTTACGCAGTTAATAATGACGAAAATGCGCGTCGTACAAAACAGAAATTAGCGGTGCTGGGTGCGAGATGCGCTCTGTTCAGTGCTGCCACCGTGTCGCGGCTTTAACACTCGTCGACCTCATAGGCGTCGGCTCTTGTGTCGCTCTCGATGTGTAAATAAAGCTGAGTTTGGTTTCCTTCGCCCAATGCCCTCGGGCGCGACAACGACGGCCGAGTCGCGGCGGCGGAACGATCGTTGTTAAGCTGTTGTCAGCGAACAACGCTGGAAGAATTAGTTATTCGAAAAGACTATGATAATTCACAGCGCATGTACATGGGTTTGCAGTAATGTATTTTATGCCCGGAGGTGTTTGGGTACAAGACGACAATCAGCTGTGCACGAAGACTAAGAGTTTACTCGTCGAGATAAGAAACATATAATTACAGTAGAAACACGTTTAGCCCAGGTAATGTGGGGAGAGCTTACGTCGGATATGATCTCGGATAGACGGACAACATACTCAAGTCACACTTGTACTACTATTATATATTTACAAACATAACAGACGAATTCATATAAACATTAATTTTATTAGATAATAGTTATTAAAAAAAAAATATTATAATTTAGTTACTTCATATTAACTTTATATGAACGTACGTTAACTGTACATTAAGATCTCGGATAGACGGACAACATACTCAAGTCACACTTGTACTACTATTATATATTTACAAACATAATACACTACTTCATATAAACATTACTTTTATTAGATCATATAGTTATTTTTAAAAAATGTAATTATAATGTAGTTAATTCATATTAACTTTATATGATCATAAACCAGTGACTCTAGAATCGGAACTGTTGTATGCAGCTCGCAATGCAAATACGCAGCAAACTTGGACAGGTTTAAGAGTGCATGCAACAAAGTAGTTATTACGGACTACTCAGCGCGTTTTATCCGAGCCTAGACTGCAAATAAATTCATATGAAATTTAATGTAACGGCGTCGAAGTTTTTATGCAAGAACTGGTATATTAAATGTAATGTAATGTAAAAAGATTGAAAAAGCTTTATTTTTAATAATTTACTTTAAGTGTACTGTAAAAGTACTTTAATTATCACTTACTTTAATTTCAATGAAAAAGTATAGTCACAATTGTATATTAAATTTAATGTACCAGTTTTTGCATAAAAACCTTCCAGTTCGGTACATTAAATTTGCAATTTTTGTTTACAGTCTACACCTAGCTTAACAATGTTTCACACATACATTCCAGCCAAAAGTGAGCGCAGGGCTCGGTTGAATTGGCTGGCTCGGATAAGCGAGGTTCTACTGTACTCAGAATCTCCTTTCAATACAGCCTGCGAGCTTCGATACCGCGGCTACGCCAATGCGTTGCCGGTGAACCTCCGCGGATCCTCCTGTGCTGGAATAAAAAAAAAACGGGCGAACGAACGACCCAAACATCGTCATTCGTAACCGGAGCGTCCCACGCAATACTCAAGCTCTGTCTTCGAGATAAAAAAAAAGTAGGTTAATCGAACGAGAATTTTCTGTCTGGCGTCGATAACGAAAATTTCGGAGCGTAGGTTGGCCGACCTGCGAGGCCGAGAGATGGAAGCTCTCTTGACTCGAGAGCGACGACGGTGCGAAGCTTGACCGGCGCAGTCGTATTTACATCGCAGCGCGTGCGGTCCGATTGGTGGATCGGTCTGACGTGCGTGTGTTGACGTTTCATCAAAACAAAGCAACGTCTCGCAGGTCAGCAGCATTTTATCGCGACAATTCGTTGCAAGTGCATCGCGGTTCTTCGGTTTGGCGCTCTCCCCGCTGGATACATCGTGCTCGAAGCTCAAGAAAAAAACGCCGAAAGTTGTCGCAAACCGCTCGGTGATCTCGTTGACGACTACGTGCGCAAACGCGGTCGACGGTGTTTTTTTCAACGCTGCGCTCATATCTCGTGTACGAGCGAGCTCCTGTGATCGCGTCCTCGACCGAACGTCAGTTGTTTTTGTTTTTTGTTTTTTGTTTTTTGTTTTTTTTTTTTTTACACGGGGAGACCCGAAGTGCCTAAGGGGCAGTGAACGCCATGTCGTCCACGGCGAAGTTTACGTCGGACGAGCTCGGTGGTGAGTCGATCAAATTTTTTTTCCCGTTGCTTCGATTTGTCGTAAGATTTTTAACTTAGGCGGACAAACGTCGAGCTCGCCGCGCCGCGGCCGATGCCGCGCACGGCCAGCTGTCAGAGTGACGTAGCGGCCATTTCGCGTGGCTCGCTTAGGCACGTAAACAAACCTTACGAGCCACGTAGCCCCCTTTTTTTATTGCGTCGCAATTCCAGTTTCTCACCGATCGAAAACTCGGACGCGAGATAAATTGCACAATATTGTCGACAGATGCGCGTTTGTATCTCGGCTCGCGGATTCACTGTGTTTAATAGCGTTTCGTGAATCACTCCTGTATTTTGGCTCCGGAGACAGCTGTTTAACTTTTTTCGCTTCGCGCTTTTCTTCGCTGAAACGTTCGGACTCCTGAGCTTCCCGTTCCTTCTTAAGGAACCGACTGCCCAAAGGACCGGGCGGAGTTTTGTGCGGTCTACGGCGATCACGTGACTTTGCGCGTTTCTTTGTCTCGAGAAAATTTGACGAGCTTCTTTGAGTCATACCTATGTATTTTTTTCTGTTTTTTTTTTTTACGATTCGTTGTTGCCACTGGCGTGTCACGGAAAATCGATCGATCATGTTACGTCGATAATACGTCGTTCCGGAACTTGCGTAAGATCGCGGTCGAAGAGAAAAAAGACGATAATTGCAAATCCTTTTTGATTCGTTGAATTTGCTCGCTAAACGTCGCGTTAATTTGTTTTGCTAAACGTAGCTGATTTGCATCGTAGCTGGAATTAACTTTGGAGAAAAAAAGTCTTTTGCTTTCTCGCATTCGGGATTGAAAAGAGGCGTCGATTCGGTTTTACGGCGAGAAGGGTTTTTCCGCTTTGACATCTGGCGGCTCGTAAACTCGGAAATTATTTTTACGACAGAGTAAAAAGTAATTTTAGGTCCTCACAAAAATCACAAAAAACACCATAATTGCCGATTCGCTTCGATCCGTTGAATTTGCTTTGACTCGTTTTGCCAAACGTAGCTGATTTACGACTTCCTGGAATTAGCTTTGAAAATAAGAATTTTGATTTCCCGTATTTGGGATTGAAAAGGGGCGTCGATTCGGCTTTACGGCGAAAAGGATTTTTCCACTTTAACACCTGGCGGGTCGGAAATAATTTTTACGACAAAGCAAGAAGCAATTGTGGGCCCCCCGTAAAGACCGCAGGTCGTAAATCAAACGGCATCGCAAGGTTTGGGCGGCCCGAGGTAGCTCACGCGCGCATCAGGTAGTTGCGGACTCTATAGATAAAAGTCCGCCGAGCCAAGCGTCGTGCGGCACGTGTCGCCGTATTACATTCGTCAATAGAGAGCCGCTTATGCTCACCGCAAAACGCGCTGCAAACGTGATACGCAAAATCGACCGAACGGACGATCGTACGAGAACGATGGTTTTTTTTTCTTCTTCTCTTTTTCAACTCCACGCATCCGGCCATCGAGACATCGTGCGACGAGACGATAGACCCATGTTTCGCAACCGTCGGTGCAATTATGTAATTGAAACTGTAAAAAAAAAAAACCTTAGGCGAGAGCCACACGAAA
>JAPYZC010002882.1:0-13391 GCA_030522665.1 Ichneumoninae sp. A BG-2022a | reverse complement strand
GGGGGGCCCCCTGCGCGCCCGGGGGTGTGGCGGGGGGGGGGGCGGGGGGGGGGGGGGGGGGGGGGGGGGGGGGGGGCTCGTACAGCGTTATCTTCGGGTCGCCGGAGAGTCGTTGCCGTCCCATTGAGAGCCGGGACCTCACCCTCGAGGCGGGCTGGACTCTCCCGCGGCGCCGCTCACGGTCGGTTACAAAGTGTCCGGACTTTTTCATCCCCCCGCACCGCCCCCTCCTCTCCGACCTCCGGGAATTCATCCGAAGCAACAACGAGGTACTCCGAGGAATCCGAAGATCGGAGGGTTTCCTTTCTTTATCTCCCCGTCGCGGAAGAGCGAAATTTTGTTATTGCAAAAAATTCGCTGACTCTCCGGAAGATCCGAGGCCACGACGAATAACGAGACTAACGATCGCTGCCAGTGGGACATTTTTGTCCCGGTTATCGTCAATGAGATTCGATATTTCAGAAGAAAAAAAAACAACAATATTGATCGACAGTGATAGAGGAGAAAAGAGTGATTTGGCAAATTGCATTGATACATTTTTTTTTTCCCTTTTGGAAAGTTTGAAGAGGGGTGTTGCGAGTAGCTCACGGAGACTACGCTCGGGCAGGCCCGTCGCTGTCGAGATTGAAGAGGGTCTGGTAGGAGAACGTACTCGATAAGTGGCACGGAGTTTCGCGGTCCTTTTGCTGCAAGACGCGCCATCAACCGTGGAAGTTCGAGTTCCGAATTCGCAAGTGGCGGATGTTCGGGCGAGACGACCCGAGGGAGAAACGACTCGTGTCGGTGGGATGTCCAGTGCGGTTCCGTACCGTGCCGCGGCAAACGGTACGGCGTCACGCGCAAATACAATCAAGGATCGTAGAACCGCGTCGGTGTAGAAACGCCGGAGAGACTTCGATCGGGGAGCTATTGCGTTGTCGAAAATTTCTCGGTCCGACAAAGGTCCAAAGATTCGTCGTACAATCGGCCCTGTGACGGAAGCCAACGGGGAGCGGGTTCGACCTTTCCGAGTCGGAGAAGCCACGAACAGGCGTCCAGGAATTCGACAATCGACCCCCGACCCTCGTTCCATTCGAAAAGCCCCTTGTCGGTCGGTACATGCGATGCGAAACGCGGTTTTGAAACTCTTCGCCAAAGTCTCGTGCCATCCACCCGAATACTGAAATCCGAATATTGTGAATCAACGAAGCGTCCTTGCGGAATGGAATTTACGTAGTTTTTCGTAAATTTCCGCGATATTCAGTTGTACGGGTGGAAACGCCCGCGAAACGTTTCTGTATCCAGAATCTGTACGCTTGTATAATTGTTCGTAAAAAATCTCCAAGTCCGAGACTGTAAAAAAAAAAATCACCTTTTTTGTGTAAAAATACTTATTGATGTTTAAAAAACTTATTTGTGTTAACTTATTGGCATATAAACAGTTCGGTCAAGCATTCATAATAGCAGAAATATTTTATTGGATCGTACTTATTTATTTATTATTGCTCGCCGATTCACGCGGCAAGCGGTGCGCTTTTATAATAATATTTTGAGAAACATAATGGCGTTTTGTACACTGTGGATAGAAAAAAAAATGATACTCAACTCACGACATTAGTCATTGTCTGTTGAGCGAATAAATCAGATTGCACGGCATTGATGAACATGGGGACACTGTGCTGTATCTGAAGGTGTCTCTCTATGAGGTTGCCCAGGGTTGCGGAGAAATCGGTTTCGAGAAGATCGACACCTCCCTCACCGACGTGGAAGAAGAGAAAATCGTCGGGGGACTCGGCGTACTGACTGAAAAGCTTGTATTCTCCCTCCTTCGTTCTGTCGACTCTCCAACCGAACAATTGATAGCAAGCCTGACGATACTCTTGAGACGAAACTCTGAAAGCGTCCTTCAGTCTGGCAATCTTGATCTCGTGTGTCTGCTTCAGTTCAGCTATTTCTAAATAAGCAGAACAATTTTTTTTTTTTAATGTGTTAAAATTGTTGTTTTTTCATTGATTGAATACATAAAACAAATAACTAAACAAATATTGACAAACGATACCGAACGATTGTGTTTGAATGATCTATGATGGCGTTATGGTACCTTGCGATTGCAGCGAAGATACACCGACTATGGAGCTTCCAGCTCCAATCTGTACTCTGGCCCGCAGTTCCTCGACCTCTCGCAGCAGAGCCTGTTGCTTCTCCTCCGCGTGTTGAACAGCTATAGCCGCCGGGTTCATCGAGAAATGCAAGATTCTAGCGTTGCAATTAAAATCCCCCTTCAAAGCTCTGTGCTCGAGCTCCCCCTTGAGTCTGTCGACTTCCTCGCGAAGTTTCTGACACTCGTCCTTCGCCACACCGGTCTCTGTCACACCGAGATCGGCTTCGAGTTTCGACACGAGATCTCTAAAAATTCGCAATACGAAATAAAAATATAACGTTGTGGACTTTATTGAGTTTAAAAAAAAAATCTTTACCTGTAGCCTTCGAGAGCTCGTTCCAGTGCCGGTACTCTCTCGCCAACCGAGTTACCGCTATCAACAGTCGTCATTTCTTTTTCGTACAAGTCAAGCTGTTGTCTGTAGCTATCCCTCTCTCTAGTGACAAGCATCATTTTTTTCTGCAATCTGCTCACAAGTTTGTTGAGCCTCTCGGTCGAAGTCGTCATCTCCGTAGCGATTTTTTTCGCTTCCTCGTACTTCTTCGCCAACGTTTGATTCTCGCGCTGGAGCGAGCCGATCTTGGAGCGTAGCTGGCCCTCCTCGGCGGTGAGTATAGCTTCGGACTGCTGCAGCCGATTCAACTCTCGTCTCAACGCCGTTGCCTCACTGCCGAAACCGATCGACTCGTAATCGACGAGTTTGCGCAAAATTTCGTCGCGATTCGACTCGAGAGTCGCCAATTGTTCCTCGACTTTGTCCATGTGCTCGAGCCTCTGCCTCATGTTGCACATCTCTTCCTCGAGCAACAGTTTGCCCTTTATCGACTCCCGCATCGTCGATATCGTCTCTCGCGCGGACTTCAGTTCCTTCTCGAGATCGCTCGCCCTCGACGCTCTCGCCGACAATAATTTACCCTCCTCCCAAAGCGCGCGTTCCGATTCCAAATTCTCGATCTTTATACGTGCGTTCTGAAGCTCAACGCTCCGCAGCTCCGCATCCTGCTGGGCCGCTCGGCTCTCCTTCAATTTCTCCTCCAACTCCGCTATTCTCCCCTCCGCTGTTTCGTATCTCATTCGCAAATCTTTCACCTCCTCGTCGCTATCCTTCACCGCCGAAAATATCGAATTTTCAGCGGCGCTCGCGTGTCTGTTGCTCTCGACGAGTCTCGCATTTTCGTTCATCAGCGAAACTATCTTTTGCTCCAGCTTGGCTCTCATGAGAGACAACTCCTTCTCCGCCAAGGCCTGCGCCTCCTTGGCCTCCTGCGCGCCTCTCCTCGCCGCATCCACCCTTGCCTCGAGCTGCTTGATCGTCTGCTTGTCCAGTTCAGCCTGAATATCCAGGATGCTCTTCTCCTTCTCGAAAACTTCTTCCATCTGTTTCCTTATCTTGTGCAGCTGCTGGACGTTCGCCTCCTGATGGGAGAGTTTCGTGCGTAGAGAGACCAGTTCTCCCTTCAGTCTCCTCCACTCCCAGGGACTTCCCGGCACAGAATCACAGGTGCTTTTGTTAACCACGCTGGAAGCCGATTCGTCGAGTCTCTTGCGCTTCGGTGGAGTCTGAAGTTCCTTGTCGTCCTCCATGAGAGTCATTGGAATTCCTGTGCCCGACAGACGCAGTGACACGCCGCTGTTCCGACGAAAGCCGCTCGATGCTGATTGCATGTCTTTGATCATTTGTATGACGCTCGTTGGATCTTTGTCGTCCATCTGGAGTCAAAAGCAACATAATAAATAATAATTTCCATCGGAAGCTCGCTTTAGAAAAAAACAATGTACATTTGTACATATTGGATAAAATCTATAACCCTGAAGATATCTGTGTGACATTAAATTTGATCTTTGGCAAGTCGACGTCAATGCGCTTATTTAGGAAGAAAAAAAAATTGTTCACTTGTAAAATTCTATTCTCCAAGTGAACTTCACTGAGCGAACTTTGTGCAATGCAAAACACAGCAGTTAGAACTTGGTCATATTTTATCTCGTGCAGATATCTTTAGAATCATTAAGATCTTCGATCGTGACGCCAATAATAATATTTCGTCTGATAGGAACTGTTATTTGGTACTTTAAAGCTTTATGACATCGCGTAAACATTATATGTACGTTCTTATTCGAAACCGCAGGCCGTATAACCTCGCGGAAGTCTCGTGTACTACTCGAATATAAAATCTCGTTAATTGTTTGTTGAATTTCTATGATCGCACTTACCTCGCAGTTGTTTCGTTGTTTCGTTGACATTCACAATGTAATCTTTGTCTACGAATATCCTCGTGACGAAGACGCGGTCTTGTAAACAAGAAACAAACGATCTCCGACGACCATGAAAAACGGAGTCGCGAAGCGAAGAGCGCGCGTGCGCGCGCACGCGCATGCGCTCCGTAAAATAACATCGTTCGCGCAAGCGCCGACAGGCGTATCGTTCGTAATGAAAAATTAACCTCAAACTCTTCGTTGAATTCGTAAATCTCGGACGAATAGGATGTATGCGGGTTTGAAAAGAATTATAAATTTGTAATTTTCGTGAGTTATGATAAACTGAAGATTTCGAAAAGTTACTGCAGTCGCAGTATGAGGATTTAACGTATTGATTATTGCTCGTCGTTACGAAGAGGTCAACAGACAAAAATTAATTTATCGTAAAATGTACCTTTCCTACGTGGCTATTTACGCTCTTGTTAGCTTGTGTTCCATCGTTAGTGGGGTATGTTCAATATATCCGAATTATAAATATTAATAAACAAACAAAAAATTATATATATAATGCCAATCATAAAATTATTCCATTTTTATACCGTAGTGTATTTTTGTATGGTCCGTCGACCCTATTCTACTGTATTGCAGTGTTCTTTGGTTTTCATAAATTATATAAATGAGATCGAAAATGTGAAAACAATTTATCTACTTTGGAATTTGACAGAGCGAGCTCGACTACGACGGCTGGTTGCAACTGAGATTATGGCATGCGCTCAACGACGAACCAACTCCTATATTCGAGGAGAGGGGAAACATAACTGTCTCCAGTGTGCGAACTGGTGCCTCCATCGTTGGTCAGGCAGGCCTCAAGCCTAATCAACTGGCAAGCCTCTACAAGCTTGCTGAAAACAATAGCAAATATCGTTTGAAAATTGTTGCTCGGAGCTCCTCGGGAGTGGAAACGACTTTCTATACTTCCGTGCCTGCAGTCAGTACATTTAATTCATATGACTCTGAAGATATCCGCATGACTTCAAATTTCATCTTTGTCAAGTCTCTATCGACGCACTGCTTTAGGATGAAAAAAATGTGAACTCTTCCCCAAGCAAAGTTTTTACTACGCAAAAGACAACCATTGTAACATGATGAAATTTAGTTTCATGCAGATATCTTCAGGGTCATTAATTTATGCACTTTACACAAAATTCAAGTTAATGTTTTTGGTTTTTATTTATTTATTTATGGGATGAACTCGTTTACATTTACAATTTTTACAGTTCAGACAATAACATAAATATAAATCAAAGTACAGCGTGTATAAACATAATAACATTGTAATATATCATTTTTTTAAATTATCAATATATATTTATAATATGTTCATAAAAAATAATAAAGATAATTATCATTTTTTTCTCCACAGTGCCATTTACTCGGCACAGACCTGGAGGATATCCTCACGGTGTGGCTGGACAGCGTCGGAGAGCCCGTGTCCGTGAGCGAGATATCGCCGGGGCCATGCAGCGTGGACAGGCCGACCACCAATATGTGGACGACGAACGTTCAGATAAAATATCCCGACGGAGGTCCGGCACCCGACACTGCCTCCTACATCTGGAAGCTCGAGAGAGAGAAGGAAGCCAGGGATCGCGGAGAGACGAAGGACAATCGTTCTTTCCTCGCTAAATATGTACGATACTTTCTATCCCCAAAAACTCGTCAAAAAATTACCAAATTCTGTATTGAAGTAATAACGCTGTGTATTTAATGTTCACAGTGGATGTACATCGTTCCCGCTTTGATATTCGTGGTTCTGACGTCGGCGGCGAATCCCGAACCCGGTGCGGCGGGTGGCGGCGGAGGCGGCGGAAGTAGTGTTCAGAGACAATAATTTTTTTAATACAATTAAATAAAATGTTGGTAATTTGTGCGTTCTACGCAACATCGACGATCCGAAGCTTTGTATTAAGCTCCATTTGTCACAATAATTGTCGTAATAAAAAAAGGGAAGAAATCAAAAAATTGATAAAAACGTTGATTCCGTTTATGCGTTATTTATAACTTAAATAAAAATAATAAAGCGTCGAGTCGGCTTTAGTCTGGCTAGAGTTAACGCGATGGTAATAGGATCGATGGGTGTTTCGTAGGTAGAAACAGCTGGGCTGTGAGAAGGAGAAAATCAATAATTCGCTCGGGGCTCAACATGAGAGCAGGTGGATAGAAAAAAGAAACAGGTGGAAGGTAACAGTCGGGCATTGGCGAACACAATCGTTCGTCCACGATGTAATCGCGATGGCCGCGTTTTCGTTAAATCTACAGAGAAAAGTCGAGCAAAGTTTGGTCGCTTGCGGCAAGTTCGACGGATCGCACGCTTGTCTTGTTGCGGCTACGTCGTCCGGAAATGTACTGGTGCACAGTCCGCATCGTCAGCCAGCGGCCAAAATTGGGGAAAATGGAAACGAGCACTTGCAAGGTAGATTGGCCTGGAGTGGGGAACTCGCCGAGCTTCAAATCGGCAGACAGGTAACAAATGTCTCAAACAAAAAAAAGGATCGCAGCGTTAATGATAATTTCATTTACAACAGGTGATCTCTTTATGCGCGGGACGCCTCGGCGAGGATGAGCGAGACATTCTTCTCATCGGAACGCTCACCCACGTTCTGGCTTATCAGGTCGAAGAGAACGCCGATCTCTTCTACAAGGAGGTAAACTCGTGAATAGTAAAAGTTTGTAATTCATCTTGTATGAAAAAAAAAATGTTCAAAATGAAAACGATTTCAATTCTCAAAACAGATGCCTGACGGAGCTTATTGCATGGCTATAGGAAAGATCGGATGGTTACCGAACCTGGTGGCTGTTATAGGTGGAAACTGCTCGGTCACCGTGATCGATGCCGAAGGAACTGAGGTGTTTTGGACCGTCGTCGGTGACGTCGTTAAATCACTGGCTATATACGATTTCGACGGCGATGGAGAGAATGAGGTTTGCGATACCTTACTATCTTATCTTAAAAAAAGCTATCGGAATGTTTTTATTGGCCTTGGCAATTTTCACAGTATCATCGTCGGTAAGCTCGACAACAATTTATAAGTATCTTAATTTTATTGCAGTTGCTCACCGGTACCGAGGACTTTGAGATAAAAGTTCACAAGGACAACGCGGTAGTGTGGGAGACGAAGGAAACAGCACCCGTGACGACTCTCGCGGGACTTTCGGAAAGGCAATTCGCCTACGTGGTCGGCAACGGTACCGTGGGTATCTACGAGTCTGGTCACAGATTGTGGCGTATCAAGGTATGATAAAAAAGATTATTTCATCCCACGCTGTTCGTCGAAAAAATAGATTTCATCCGTTTCTAAACTGCAAAGATTTTAGTCCAAACATAGGGTCGTTTCTGTCCGAAGTTTCGATATAAACGGCGATGGCATTATGGAGCTTCTGACCGGATGGAGCAGCGGCAAAGTGGACGCGCGATCCTGTAGGAATGGGGAAGTTATATTTAGGATACAATTGACCGCAGGAATCGCCGGCCTCGTCGAAGCTGATTACAGAAGAATCGGAAGAGCGGATCTCGTGATAGTCTCCGTTGCAGGGGAAGGTAAAAATATTACACAGTCGGTAACAAAACTGTAATCCATTATTTTTTTCTCAATCCTCAAAATGTTCAACTATACGCGAATTATGACCGCGTTTATACGGATGTGTGATGCACTTTGGATTGATGATGGAAGCATTCCCATTTCGCTAAAATGTTTAAAAAACATTTCTGAAATATTTCAATGTAAGATTTTTTAGCGGACAAAAAAAATATTGAAACCTTTCAAAAATATTTCCGTGCTATGTGACACGCGTTACATCGCCTCAAGTTAAGTGTCACCAAAAACCATGCGAATTATTTCCAGTCCGGGGTTACGGATCTGGCACGGCGATGGAGACACCCGAACCTGGCGAAGCGATGAGAAACTTGTTGGCTCGAAAGCAAGCTCTTCAGGTCGAGCTTCGCCAGCGCAATGCCTCCTTTCCCAGCGGATACATGGGCACGAAATTGGCGGTCAGTCTCTCCTCGTCGAGAGGCGCTGCGAGACTGGCACTGGCTTCCGGTCCGGGGCTTCTGGTCCATTGCGCCGTGGTGTTCGCCGAGGGTGTCTTCGAGGGTGAAACTCTCGTTTCCCATCCTGGAAAACCGACGGGGGAATTGGAGATCCAGTTGAGACCACCGAGGAACGGCGTCGTCGATATACACGTTAAAGTTTGCGTCGGGCCTCCCGGAGTCGATTTGATGCAGGTCTTCGAGCTGACTCGGCAATTGCCGCGTTTCTCCATGTACGAGGTCATCGTGCAGCCGGAAACGTTGCCCGACGGTCTGCGGGACTGCGGTGTCGTCTTCGAGGTCGCCGAGAGGCCGCAGCGAGTGGCGCTCTGGTTGAATCAGAGCCTGCTGCTCGGCGATGATTTGGAAATTCCAGAAGAGGGCCCAAGTGCCGGTTTCATCGAGATCTGGCTTCGGTGTCTGCGGGACAACGAGATTCACTGTTTCAGAGCCAGCGGTATCGGCAAAGCGAGCCTCACGACCGAGGATCCTGCGTTCGCCGGTGATGTCGTACAGTCATTGGCGGCTTACTTGGGCATACGAGAATTGAACTCTCAGGCCAGATTCCCCAAAGAGGAGGCCACGCTGACGGAAGCACTCGAACGAATCAAAGGTTCGAATTAATTGTTAATTATTTTTTAGCAACGGTGCGGAGGGGTGGGGCAAAACGAACCAGTGTGTTCTATTTTATACGAGCCCTTTGTTTCTAAACAATATTTCTGCGTGCCCGTCAGGATTGCGCGAAGTCGAGACGAGACTGCAGGCCGACACTGCCGGTGGTGCAGCGCTTCTGAAGAATCTCGTCGTTCGATTGGAGGATGCTAGGATACTCGAGGATGTCGAGGGCATGAAACGAAGATTGCAACAATTAAAAACCGTTAATGGCGATCTCATGAGGGAGCATGAAATTCGAACGAACAGCAGTAAGGAGCTGACCGTCGCTTTGAAACAGCTGAATGTCGGCGTGAGACACGCTTCGAGGCTTCGCGGTGAGGAATAATCACCTGATGATGAAAGATTGATTACTTTTCCTGATTATTATCGAGAATCGTGAGAATTTAATTTTTTTTTCTCTTTCCTTTTAGTTGGAAAAGCATCTACGAACGCCGTCAACAGATGCAGGTCAGCGATACAGGATGAAAATCCAAAGGCCTTGGTTCTCGCACTGAGAAACGGATGATTACAATCATATTATTTGTACCAAAAATTAATTGACATCAAGGCTTTGAATATATTTTTGAAAGTGCTGTGAAAACTTGATTTATTTATTTATTAGGAGGAGGGTGGGTCAAAGTGGACCGTCACAATATTTTTTGTAGCACATAAAAAAATCTAATCTCAAACGGATAACCTGGGTCCATTTTACCCCGTTTCGGTACAAAAATATTTGCTTCGGATAATTTTTCAAATTTTTCGTCGATTATACACGGTAACAGGCTTCCTGGAAAGGTACAGTTTACCTATCGTTGGATTTACGATGCCATCCGTGGAAACTGATGGTCCAAACATATTCACGTGATTCTCACCATGATGGTAATCCGCAGGCCCGGTTGAAATCAAATATTTTCGCAACATCCTAATTATAACTCTCATGCCGGGAATTAATAGCCAGAGTAAGTCCAGTTTCGAGAAATATGTTGTGGCAGATAAATTTGATGTTCTACCGAGCATGCAGTCATGCATTATCTATAGCCAGATGTTGAGCATTAAAAAAATAATAATAACAATCATAAAAAAATGTGAAACTTGGAACTTGGCTTTTACACTTGACGTGTAATACTTCGCGGTATCGAAAATTGATTGATCGCAGGTATGACTTTAAAAAGACTCGAATGAATAAATGAAGTGATTTATTCTACGGTAGGACCAATGTTAATCCTTCAAGTACCGAATCCTTGTTCAACGAGGACCCAGATTTGCAGAGACGCAACATCCGAACGATTCAAATAACAAGTTAGGGTACTCAAAAAAAAGTGTACCTTTAAGTGTTGCTTTTTTTTTGACAACACAGAAGAAAATTTGTTACGAACATCCGTATCGTCTTTGTGCTTAAAAGCAGGCATGGTCGTTTGCGACCGGCCAAAAGTCCTACTTGAACGCTTAATAAAAAAGTATAAAGATGAAAATAAAATAAACATAATAATCGCAGCCATGTGTAAAATGAAGATGAACATAAAATAAAGGAAAAAATAACAACGAAATTAAAAATAAAGATGAACATGAAAACAAAGTTGAATAGAATTGTAACGGTCATATTTGGATATATTGAACATAAAAAAGTGGTCGTTTGTAGCATTTATCTAGGGATAAATACTTCGATAGCGATACGAGCTATTTCCTGATTCTGAAAGAGATCGTGACTATGGCATGCGCCGGTCGTATCACATCCGGAGGCAGCTTCTAGCTCTGGTCGGACACCATTGAACACAGTCTGCTGGCGGTATAACTCCCCCGGTTATCTCGAGTTTGTTTACGGGTTGCCGGCGATCACGCGTAGACGCCATGACCGCTCTCGGCCACCGCCGGACGAGAATGAGAGCTCTCGCCGATGAGTAAACAAGCGTCGATGAAAAAATGTTTAAAAAAATACAATAAAAATAAATAAATAAATAATAAAAAAAAAATTGAAGTGCATAGGCCAACCGAGACTGATGATCGAGAGACTAGAATAATGCTATCTTTGTGTTTTCGTACAGACGTATCAATAATACATATCACAGTCTAATTATATTAGTCCGAGAATCGGTGGTGTTTCCGATAATCCGACCCGTCTTTTGCATCCTCGCCGCGGCTACGAGCGAAGGATTCAACCGAGGCGCCCACGATAAGACCGCAGCATCGAATATCATATTCGTTGCATCTTTATCTTTTCTCACGAATTACCGAAAACAAACGTGCTCGGCTGTTTATTTTTCATTTTTTTTCCTCGACATAAATCGAGTTTGCAAAAAGCGATTGCAGTCTATTTACAAGACGATCTCAACGGGAAGGATTTGGAGGATTATGTGATGTCTTCCTCGATAACCCTGAACCAAATTTATTGAAACGTGGTAACACGTGGGATCGTGGTGAAATACGTGATGATACTTTCGGGTAAGAACATCCATCTAGTGTTTTTCCAAGTCGGATCTATTCGGGGCGATATCGTAACCAAGATTCTCCTATCAATGGGACACACCATCCGTTGTTTGTTCCCACGCGGAGGTCACGATACGAAAGCATGAATGATGCATAACAACGGGAGACACGTCTCTCTCTCTCATAATAGATATAGATAGTTCGTCGTGTGCGATTTACGAAATAAGCTTCGGAGAAGTCTACACCGCCCCTCCGCGTGGTATATTTATAGTCCACAACCTATAAATATACCACACACGATGGAGAACTAATAAGTATATATACACATACACACCCACTGCGGAACATCGAAATATCGGCGGTGTACATGCTATGTTTGTGTTAAGGTATCGTTCATGGCAAAAAGTATTTTTTCGATAAGAAAAAAATAAATTATTGTCACACACTGATCATGCACTAAACCCCCATAATAGTACATTTCGCACGAGTATCGAAAAAAATTTTATTTCACATGCGCAACACCCCCATTCGACAGTTCGATCGAGAGAAGAACGCTAGAGCCGTAAATCATCCGATGAAAGTCTTTCTGCGGGTAAACGAAGCTGTAAAATCTAATAAGTGCGTCCATCTGGTGTTAGCCTGCCGCTGACTTTGCGTCAAAAATAATCACACAGATCCTGTGAAAACGTACGAACCACACATTTATGGAAATAATTGTTAAAAATTACTCCTCAAAATGAGTACTACTTCTACGCGGAATAAAAAAACCTTGAAATCCCATCATAAAGTAGAAAGCAACGAGGTTGAAAGAAAAAAGCAAAAAGAAAAAACGAGAGGAAAGAAGTATCTGATTATTTTGAGGATATCGTGCTCACTACTGCCTATCCAGAACCTGCGGGAGGTAATATGTAATTAAGGTACCCCAGTTGTTTGTTATTATAATGCTCTCGGATTATCGGTCAGATTATTAACCGACTCTCAATTGCTCACACGCGATGAGCAAAGTGCTCACGCGACTTCGTGGAAATTCGAACTTCGGACTTCGGAGAGCAAAGCAAAGATAGTTGAAAAATGAACTGCACATTGTGAATAAAGCACCGAGGATATAATAACCCACGAAAGCGTCGAGAGCGAAATTCTCGCAGCACGAAGCACGGCTCCATGCTGAAGGATCGTTGCGATATCGTGGCGAGGAATCCATGAGGTGTTCTATCTCGCCGATTGTCGTTTGCAACACAGTCAAGCTCGCGGAGCCTTGCTGTATGGAAAAAAAAGATTCTCGCTTCTAATCTGCCGATCGGCGTACCTCTGCGATCTCGCGATGGTTGCATCACCGCTGCAATGTGCACCGAGGGATCACCGAGAAGCGCCTTTGCTCTCTTGGTAATAATAGATCTAATTGCGCGTCGACTCACTCGGTCCCCCGGTCGGTGCAATCAGCTATGATTATTTTTACGAGAACGGTTTCAAAGAGCAACAATAAAATGGCAATGTGTACGTAACGCACGCGAGCAACGTGAAAATCGAGGCTCGATTTTTTCATCCACGGTGCCAAGAATACTGAGAGATTTGCTAAGGAAAAAAAAGAAAATACGTTAGAGCGATTACAACGATGGCCGAGGTAGGGGCGGCTCTATGGCGCCCACGAGACGTTACTCCACCGGGCGAAGTATTACAACGGTGCAGAATATCCACCACTCTCACTCTTTTCCTTCTTCGATTTCTTTTCTTTTTTATTCCTGCTTTTTTCTCGATTTTCTCGCGGTCGCCAACACGCCGGCTCATCGCGAATGTAATGTTTGATCGGATCGGAATAATGCACACGTTTTACTATTTGGAATTCGAGATTACTTTATTTAAGACTCTGATGGTATCACATGTTGCTCG
>JAPYZC010002881.1:0-20007 GCA_030522665.1 Ichneumoninae sp. A BG-2022a | reverse complement strand
TTTCATAAAAAAAAGTTTTGTTGCCGGGTAATTTGTTAACCAATTAATTTTTTGATGAATTTGTTAATAACATTTTACAATTATTATTATGCAAAATTAGTCTTCTCAATCCCTTTAGTATACATGATTTTTTTCAGATTTTTACACCATGAAGCAGTACTTGCAATTTTCTCTTATTGCTGTCGAACTTATGCGCAGTCAGCGCGCAGCGAGACTCCCTTCTTAATGTACAAAATATTCTTTCCTCCGTACACTCGCACAAAGTTCCGTGGTTCATTTTGCCCACTCACTTTTTTCCTTATAATAAAAAAAAAAAATAAAAAAAAATCACACGACTATCACAGTGAGTATCAAAAGAGAGGGATTGATTTTCTTAATGACTATCCTCACCTCGCAGTATGTAATTCTGATAATTTTGGTCGGCCTCGTTGCCGACCTTGATGAGGCAGGCCAGTCCGTCATTTTGCACAAACTCGTGTACGAGGTCCTTGTCCTCCTGTGAAGATAAAAATAAAAAAGGAGTTAAATTTATCCCCGCGGATTAATGAAGCTTTTCGTCGGTGGTGCGAGAGTTTGCATTAGGGGGAGTTTTCGCCTCGTCGATACGCCCCTCGCTCGCTCGGGCTTCGAAGTATCGGATGGGAAAATTCGGATGTGCCGTGGGAGAATCGCCCGGCCGGGGCGGAGTTCGAGCGAGAAGGAGAATATCGCAATCGGATCTCGCTCAGAGGAACGGGAAAAGCTTTTCGAGAAGGCTCAGAGAGCGAAACTCGGATGCCTCGTCCGACTCAGCCCTTCAATTTGTCTCTCGGTTTCCGCAAATCTCTAAGCTCCGCGAGACGTCGGAGCGTCCGGGTCGGATGGAATTAGTTATATCACCGGTCGAGAAATCACTCGCATAATGGAAAATCTACAAAGTTTGATTGAAATCTCCGTCTCCGCAAACCGAAGGCTATCACTTCCGTCTACTTAAATGGATAATGGAGTCGAATTACCAGCCGGTGCGCGGGTTCGATTACAAATGCAATAAACCAGACAAAACAACCCATTTGGAGCGCATTCGATTGCTCATCGAATTTTTTAATCATTTTTTTTTTTTAAATTTATTTTTTTTATTTTGAACGAAAAAATACGGGACTCATTTTGAAACCCTCACGGATTTCTTTTTAAAAAATCTCTGAAGTTCATCATTACTTTTCGAGCGTCGACTATATGCAGGACTTTAAGGCGGTTTAAAAAATCACTTCCGTCTACTTAAATGGATAACGGAGTCGAATTACCAGCCGGTGCGGGTTCGATTACAAATTCAATAAATCCGACAAAACAACCCATTTAGAGCGCATTCGACTGATCATTGAAATTTTTTTATCATTTTTTAAAATTTTTTATTTATTTTAAACGAAAAAACATGAGACTCATTTTTGAAACCCTCATGGATTTTTTTTTTTTTATCTCTGAAGCTCCTCATTACTTTTCAAGCTTGGAGTATGCGCAGGACTTTAAGACGGTTTAGAAAAAAAAAATGCTGACCACGATTTTAAGCCGGATGAGAAAATTGTCCGAAAGTAAATTTACATCCGCGATGAAAGCCGAGAGCCGATTCGAAAGAGACTTCTCACTTATAACCGGATAAAGATTGAATAAATATGAAAAAAAAGGATTGGAACGTTTAAGGAAAATAACGTACGAGCGTGGTCCAGTTATCCGCAAGGCTGCAGGCCCGGCCGGCGGAAGGCAAAGTAAAGAGAGGAAAAGAGAGTAAAAGAGTGAAGGATTGTAAAAAAAAATACTCATTTTAAAAAACTCCAGGACTTCCGTTAAAAAAAAATCCCTTAAGCTCATTATTTTTCGAGCATCGACTGTGCGCAAACCCTCAAGACCGTCTGGCAAAAAAAAAAATCAGCACTCGATTTCAAGCTGGATTTAAATTTGTTGAAAGTAAATCTGCGATGGAAGGCTCAAGCCGATTCGAAACAGACTTCCCCCTTTTAACCGGATGAAGATTGAATAAATATGAAATGGAGCGTTCAAGAAAAATAAGTACGAGCATGGTCTATTTACGGTGCAAGCCCCGCCGGCGAAAGGCAAGGTAAAGAGGGGAAGGAGAGTGAGAGATCATAAAAAAGACACATTTTTTATAACTCCCGGATTACCTTTAAAAAAAAAAAAAAAAAAAAAACCGTAAGCTTATTATTTTTCGAGTATCAACTGTGCGCAAGCCCTCAAACCATCTCGCAAAAAAAAAAAATCCGCACACGATATCGAGCCGGATTAAAATTTTCCGAAAAAAGACTCATTTTTTATAACTCCCAAAGTACCTTAAAAAAAATAACCCGTTAGCTCATTGCTTTCCGAGCATCGACTGTGCGCCACCCCTCACGACCACTCCGCAAAAAAATAAAAGAAATAAAAAAAAAAATTCCGCACACGCATTCGAGCCAGATTAAAATTTCCCGAATGTAAATTTGCATGCCCGACGAGAGCCAAGAGCCGATTCGACATCTCCCTTTTAACCGGATGAAGATTGAATAAATACGAAAGAAAAGAAAAAAAAATTGGGTCTTTACGAAAAATAGAGTACGAACATGCTCTATTTATCCGCGAGGCTTGCAGCCAGTCCGGCGAAAGGGGGGGTAGAGAGAGGAGAGAGGAGAGTGAAGGATAGTGGGAACAAAAATAAAATAAGCGTACAAAGAACGAGAGGAAGAAAAGCGCTAAAGAGTCGGCGGCGTAGGAGGGTTACCGAGAGATCTCGTGCGGCTGCATTCCCTCGCAAATATTTGCTCGAGTCCGGGAGGGTCGGGGAAGGAGGGGGGGGGGGGGAAGAGTGGCCGGTGAGCCAGCGAGGGGAGCGATAAAGAGGGTTATCCGAAAAGACGACGAGGGAACGATTCTCTCGGCCGTTTAAAAATAGCCCGGTGCGCGCCGCTAAAAACCCACCTGAAAGATCTGCTTGAGGGAGAATAGCGCCCGTCGCAGCTCGCGGCCCTCGCTGTTCAGCAATTTTTCTGCAACAGACAAGCAACACGCAACCATTTATTATAATAATAGCGGGCGCGCGCGCGCGGTGGCGGCGGCGGGCCGAGCATTGTGACTCGAAAGCGCCGAAGGGAGCCGCCAGGGTGCGCTCTCGGCGCGGCCCGAAAGCCCCGCCGTACCGAGAACGCGCTACACAATTCATAATGTATATTCGTATAATATACACGGGCCAACGCGAACGGCGAGCCGGACCGCGGCCGATGGTGCCTACAGTAGAACCCCGTTTAGCAGAGGTAATGTGGGGAGAGCGTACGTCGGATAAGACTGATAACATACGCAATTCAAAGTTGGACGACTGTTATGTGTTTACAAAAATAACTGACCACTTCATGTAATGTTGTTATTTTTTACATAATTATAATTTAGTTAATTAACATTACCGCGGCCGTCGTTAAAACTGATAACATACTCAATTCAAAGTTGGGCTACTATTATGTGTTTACCAAAATAACTGACCAATTCGTGTAATGTAGTTATTTTTTACATAATTATAATTTAGTTAATTAACATTACCGCGGCTGTTATTACATACAGTAGAACCCCGTTTAGCAGAGGTAATGTGGGGAGAGTGTACGTCGGATAAAACTGATAACATTCTCAATTCAAAGTTGGACTACTGTTATGTGTTTATAAAAATAACTGACCACTTCATGTAATGTAGTTATTTTTTACATATTTATAATTTAGTTGATTAACATTACCGCGGCCGTTATTACATACAGTAGAACTCCGGTTAGGCGAGGTAATGTGGGGAGAGCGTACGTCGGATAAGACTGATAACATACTCAATTCAAAGTTGGGCTACTATTATGTGTTTACAAAAATAACTGACCACTTCATATAAACATTAACATTATTGGGTATGCCCAATGATGTTAATGTTTATATGAAGTGGTGAAATAATTATACTATAATGTAGTTATTTTTTACATAATTATAATTTAGTTGATTAACATTACCGCGGCTTTTATTACATACAGTAGAACCCTGTTTATCTGTTAACTATATATTTGTAAAAATAACAGAACGCTTCATATAAACATAAAAGATTGACTCTATAATCGGGACTGTTACATCTGTTTATGCGCGATGCAACATAGTAGCCATTAAGGACTTCAGTAGAACTCCGTTTATCCGAGGTAATGTGGAGAGAGCGTACGTCGGATAAGTGAAATCTCGGATAAGACACATAACATACTCAATTCAAACTTGTACTAATATTATATATGTATAAAAATAACAGATCGTTTCATATAAAACATGTATTAGTTAATGTAGTTATTTTTTAAACATGATTTCAATTTGGTTAATTAACATTAACTTCATATAAACATGAACCGTTGACTTTGCAGCTTGCGATAAGGTGATCGGCCCAGTTTCCGCCGCTGTCCCAGTTACCGCCATCGAACGCAATTTATACTAATAAAATACATACACGTTTCGCTTAATATTTGGTATTTTACTCTTGTTCAATCCCGCCATAGGTATTTTTTTTTTTTTAATGAAATGTTCCATTTAATCATTTAAGATAACGGAAACGGGGCCGCTTATCTTATAAAGGCGCAGCAAACTTGTACAAGTTTAAGGTAGTTATATCTCGCGAAGGCAATCCAAAGTCATGCGCATAAACTTTTGAGAGATTGTAATTTAACTATCAAAATTTACTTGTTCAAAATCTCCAAGGTCTTTACCGACTATTTGAGTGAATAATCAAATCTTGAAAAGCGGTCTTTTTACAAGGCGCTTACGGAAGATTGTCGTAAAAACGAAGTCAAATACACACTAAACAAATAATCGGTTCAATCTAATTGCGAAAATTTCCATAAACACTGTTACATTTTATAACATTATGCCGCATTTTTATGCCGCAGACAAAGTACGACATAATTAATTTTTATGTCAAAATACACGCTGATCTGAACTGAGAAAATAAATTACGTCCATGACTCTCGCGTACCGACATAGCTACCTTAACGGCGTAAGCAACAAAGTACCCTTTACAGACTCCTCCGCGCTGCTTCATGGTGGTCGTTTTTCCGCGGAAAAAAAATCCCTGACTTTTCACTGGCCAATTAAAAAATTTTGCTGAGCAAACTTCTAACGACTTCTATTAAAAAAAAAATTAACGATGCAAATGAAAATGCCTAATTATTGTATTAATGTTGAATTCTACATTATTTTTTTTTCCAAAATGTTTCCAATTTTTTTAAGCTCCCCTTTATCTACTTTTTATTAATTTATAGAAGGTTCGGGAATTGGTCAAGGAATTTATTTTTCCTCCGACAAATTTTGAAATTCCCTGACTTTTCCCTGATTCCCTGACCAAGATATTTTTTCCCCGACTTTTCCCGATTTTCCTTGACCGCGACCATAATGTGCCTCATCCGTTTCATCCGAGCTTTCCGTACCATCCGAGCCCACACCTCGTTTAACGCGGAGGGCTCGGATAATACGGAAAGCTCGGATAAAGCTCAGGCTCTTTCGATCGAAGTTCGGACAAGCGAGTTTCTACTGTACGTGTATCGTGCCTCACCCACACGGTACCACAATCGAAGCTTGCCTGTACACGTACCGCTACGGTTACAGAGTGTACACACGGTTTGTACGCGCGGGCAAACAATGTGGCGCTTATGCAGCGCCCTCCGCCGAAGCGCGCCCCGCGATGCACCGGTCGTGCTGAATCCCCCTGGTCCCGGATCCTTGGCAGACCCTGACTTTATTAAAAGGAAAAGCTCGAGAAAGAAAAGAGGGGCGACAGGGGGGGGGGGCAGTCTACGGCTAATTCGATATAAATTGCCATAGCGAGCGATCTCGCGACGCGCATGCGCGCCTTCTCCATGGCTCGCCGGCAGATTCCGCTATCGCGATTGAAGCTCATTTTTTTTTCTTCCTTAAACCTCCAATCAGCCCCTATAGCCTCGAGTTAATGAGACGATACGGGCTTCGGTAATAAAAAATAACAAATTTTCAGCGCCCCTCGACGAATTCTGATCGTTTTGAATTAGCGAAATTCTTGCGCAGCGAAAGTAGAGAACTGTACCGAGGTTGTGTTTCGTACGACCGGTCTCGCGCATAATCGGCCGCTATCACGCAATCTCCGAATGCATAATGCATTCCCGGGTGTCCCGGAGAGGGGGGTGGGGGGAGATACGCGCTCGCACGACGGGGACGAGGTTGATAAAAGGAGGAGCGAGAGGTGGATGCGCGGGCTCGGCGTACAAGCCGGGGCAGCGGAAGGTAATTAGGAACTCGCTGCAGGGGCTAGGCCGATGCAGAAGATGAGGAACGGGAATGAGGAGAAGTCGATGGGGAGGTGGAGGGAAGGTGCAAAGATGGGCTTCCGCGCTTCTAAGAATAGCGGTCCCAAGGCCCTCGGGGCTGCGCGGCCCTTGGCCCCTCGGCTCCTCTCGCCCACGCGAAATATATCCGTAATTATCGTCATCGGTCGAACCCGAAACCATTAAGGCTTAACGGGACGCACCAGTACGCGTACGCACGTTTGCGAAATAAAAATAAATGGAAACTTTTTTGTTTTTATGTTGATGAGGGATAAAGGGGAAGAATAAAAATGTTAATGTCACGTGGAAGTTACAAAATGAGAATAAATAAGAAAAATAAGAATGGAGTAAGTAAAATTAAAAAATAAAAGTTAATTTAATGTAAAATGAGGGAATGGAAATTTGAATGTAAAATGAATGTAAAATAAAGGAAAGAAAATTTGTATGTAAAGTAAATAAGAATGGAATAAATAACATAAGAAAATAAAAGTTAATTTAATGTAAAATGAGGGAATGGAAATTTGAATGTAAGTTAATGTAAAATAAAGGAATATAAATTTTTATATGAAATGAAGGAAAGAAAATTTGTCGAGAGCTCCTCTCGCCCACGCGAAATATATCCGTAATTATCGTCATCGGTCGAACCCGAAACCATTAAGGTTTAACGGGACGGACCACGGCGCGTACGCACGTTTCCGAAATAAAAATAAATGGAAACATTTTTTTATTTTTATGTTAAAGAGAGATAAAGTAGAAGAATAAAAATGTTAATGTAACATGGAACTTAAAAAGTGAGAATAAATAAGAAACATAAGAATGGAATAAATAACATAAGAAAATAAAAGTTAATTTAATGTAAAATAAGGGAATGGAAATTTGAATGTAAAATTAATGTAAAATAAAGGAATATACATTTTTATATGAAATAAAGGAAAGAAAATTTGTATGTAAAGTAAATATAAAATTGTGGCATTTTGATACGGAATGTTCTATATGTTATTTAGCGAGCGTTGCTAAGGACTGTCGTGACATGTTTGTTTGGAAAGCAACGAAGAGTTTTGTTTGTTAACACACTTCGAGCGAGACGGTTGTAATAATTTCCGATAAACGTTATTACTGTAAAATTTATCTCGGGTTACGAATTATTTCAAGACATATAAATACGTAAATACCAAATAAACATAAAATGATGGAATAAAATAAATATGAAAAAAAATAGAAATTTTTATATAAAAATTACAAACTAAAAAAGGGAGACTTCAAAGATAGAGAGAAAATATAAAATACTGCGGATTCGCGAATAAATCAGGAATTGATGCGCAACAAAAAAAGTGAAGTCACCGGACTAATGTTCCGAAGTACCGAAGTGTGCCACAAAATACAGGAATAAAAATGTAAATATGAAATAAATATAAAATAAGGGAATAAAATAAATATGAAATAAAAGAGTATACATTTTTATATAAAAATTACAGACTAAAAAAAGAAGACTTGACGAACGGGACTGACGTGCCCCTTACGGGAGGGCGCATTGTGACGGACAGAAAAATAAAAAAAAATTTAATCCGTCGCCGGGATGGAAAACAAATAAATAATTTATACGGACGAAGAGCCAATGCGTGCGCGAGAGCAAGTGCTGATTTCCCAGTCGTCGTGCCACTCGTGCGAAATGTGATTCCGCCTGTCGCGTGATATCCAGCTACCGGAGAATCGCCTCCCCCTCGCACGCCCCCCCCCCCCACGTGTCGTCTCTCTCCGTTCATGTACTTTGCTACTCTCGGCGTTTTATTTGATTCAGCCACCAGCGGAGCGGCGTGTGAAGCTCACGTAGCGGAATGTTTGTACGATTAAACGGAATTGCGGGTTTTCTCTTTTTTCCCCATGGAACGGAGAGCTATGCGTTATCATATACGAAGCGACGCACGATGGCGATAAGCTAAATAAAAAAATTTTTTTAAATGAAAAATGAAAATCGCGTTTACGAATTTTTTTTTACCGGGTCGCACATTCGGAAAATTAAAAAAATCTCAAATCCGCCGATGCTGGTGATAGCAAATAAAACTATAAAACATAAATAAATAAAAAATAAAAAATGCATGGTTACGCATTTTTTTGGTGGGATGGCATCTTCAGAAAATTCTAAAAATCTCAAGATCGTGACGATGCTGCAGATAATACGTAAAACAAAAGAAATAAATTAATTAAATAAAAACAAACAAATTTTACTTTTAAGATTTTTTTTTATGGTCGTATGCCATCTTCATAAAATTCTAAAAATCTCGAAATTGCGACGATGATGCTGATAATAAATAAAACTATTAAAAAATAAGCAAAATTCACGATTACGAATTTTTTTTGGTGGGATAGCATCTTCATAAAAATCTAAAAATCTCGGGATCGCGACGATTCTGCTGATAATATACAAAACTATGAAAAATAAATAAATTAATAAAAAATAAACAAAATTCACGTTCACGATTTTTTTTTTTTACCGCATCGCACATTCAAGAAATTCTAAAAATCTCGAAATCGCGATAATGATGCTGATAATAAATAAAACTATAAAAAAATTAAGAAAATTCACGATTACGATTTTTTTTTTGGTGGGATAGCATCTTCAGAAAAATCTAAAAAACTCGGGATCGCGACGAAGCTGCTGACAGCATATAAAACTATAAAAATAAATAAACAAAAAAAAAAAAAAAAAATCGAAACTCCCGTAATCGAAGCATCACGCTCCGAGGCGACTCGGCTAAATGCAGCCTCCGTTTGGGTAGCGGTAGCCGGGCGTGAAGGAGAAGCAGGAAGTACGTATGGCCCAGGAATACACACAGCGGCGCCGGGCAAGAACGGATGGGGGGTTGCACGAGGGGGAACGGGCCGCGAAGCTGGAACCGTTAAAATATGTAAAACGCCTCGGTCTCCCGGCCCTCGACCCTTTATCGTCCTTTTTTTTCCACGCTCGGACCTTCGAGCCCGAGCATCTTCCACCCCCCCCCCCCCGCCCCCCTTGGCTGTACGGGACCGCGGCCGCAGAGCGGTTCAACGAACGGGAACGGCCGACAGGTGAATCGACCGGCCCAAGCACCGTTTCCGATCGATCGTGACTTTTTTTTATTTTTTTTATTTTTCGATTTACCTTCGTCGATCACGGCGAAGCCCGACTTTGAATATCGACGCGATTCCTAACCCCCTCGAACGACCGGACCGGGAGGACGGCGGGACCTCGTTCGCTCTTTCGAAGCACTGTAAAATCTCGATTATCTGGGGGCGGTTTAACCGGTCGGCGAATTTTAACCGTGTCTAAATATTTTCGGTCCCTCGCGAGCGGACGGACAGCATGCTGATGAGGATTTTATGTCCGTCAGGCAGTTAAGTCGCAAAGACGCTGCTTAAGGGAATACTTGACACAGACTTTTCTACTTTTGGAACTAAAAATCGCAAGTGTTTAGCAAAGAGTGAGATTAAAAATTTTTTTTTTTAGAATTTGTAATAATTTTTTCTCTTCATGGATTCCGAGATACATGAGGATGCATCACATATTCATTCGTAACCAAAAGTTTAATTCGATCAAAATTTCGGTACTTCGCGACATTCCTAAAATCTGAAAAAATCGGCCGTATTATTGATACTAAGATTGTTGCACAATAATAATGCCAAAACGTTATTAACTCATTATAAATGAATTCCGTGATTTTTTTTTATTCATATGATTTTTTTTTATGTTAGAAAGTTTTGAAAAAATTCATGTGGCTTCTAGACAATCAATTAATTCATTTGAAAAGAGAAAAAAGGGTTTACTGATTAGTTGGGAACAATTTTTTTTTAGTAATTCGTTAATAACTTTTTGACATTATTATTATACAGGGTTAATGTTGTTGGCACCTTTAATACAGTTGATTTTTTTCAGATTTTTATAATATTAGGAAGTGTTTAAATTCTGCACCTCTCGCAGATGAGACAATAATCTGATCCGAAAATAAACGAATAATAAAAAAAAGAATAAACGAAATCAAAAAATATTTTTTCCCAAAGAAATTTTTTTCTAAAACTGTCGAAAACATCATTGGGGAAGAATTTTTTTATTCGTGTTTTCGCGCGGATAATCGAGATTCTAGTGTAAATATTGTTTTTGGGTCGTGCAAACAGCGGTTTCCCATCGTATTGTATCGGACACTTGGTTTCTCTGCTTCGGATGTAATAAAAACAAAAAGAGTGTGCAGAGCTGGTGCGATTGCACGCCAAAAGTGCTTTTCGACAAATACCCAAAGCCAAGAGCCGTCGTTCACAGTACTCGAGAGTTCGAGTGACAGTGTTTACATGCGAATAGTACAAAAAAATGGAACAAACGAAAATAACAAATATTTTTCTTCCGAAGAAACAGTCCCAAAAATGTCGAAAAGTGCACAGCATTGGACGTTTTTATGCATAAAAAGGTATATTAAATTTCACGTACAATTGTGATGAAAAATTAACGTACAGTATACCAAAAACTTTAGAAATACTTTACTTTAATTTTACTACAAAAGTACTTTAATTCCAATAATTTACTTTAATTTCACTCTCAACGTTCATTATTTTTTCACAATTGAACATGAAATTAAATGTACCAGTTAAAAAAAAAAAAACTTCCAGTCCGGCACACCAAATTTACATTTTGCTTTGTTTTGTTTTTAGTCATACCTTCGGGCGGATAATCGAGGTTCTACTGTAAATCTTTTTATGGAGCCATGCAAAGAGCGGTTTTCCATCGAATCTTATCCGACACGTAGTTCTGCCGTTTCGTATGTAATTTTAATAAAAGTTGTTAACTATAAGGTACGCTTGTAAATTTCTCCCGGACAGTGTGCAGAGCTGATGCGATTGCACGTCAAAAGTGCTTTCCGACAAATACCCAAAGCCAAGAGCCGTACTTCACGGGCACTTGAGAGTTCGAGTGGCAGTTTACACGCGAAAAGCATGTTTGCCATCGGTAACATTTTTTTTTTTTTGTACTCTCGTTCAATCTATCTCCAGTGCGGCAGCGCACAATGGGTCGTCGACAGTGCATTCGTCGAGGAGGCGCTTCTGCACAGAGAGTCCATAGTGAATGGCTCGCGTACTCACCGATTATGGTATGGACTCGCACGGATAGCTGGGTCCTCAGGACGATGGAGTTTTTTCGGCTGCAACAAAAACACGAAGGAAAAAATTGTTAGCGTAAAACTCGTAACATACACTTTGTCAAATAACGTATGACCTAATTTTATTTTTATATGAAAACGAAAAAAAAAATTTCATTTTATATAAAAAAATGAAAAGAAAAAGCTCATTGTTGAGATGAACTCACACTGTAAAAACTATTCATATAAAATGTAATGCATTGGTATTGGAAGTTTTTATGCATAAACTGGGATATTAAATTTCATGAACAATTGTGATGAAAAATTAGCGCAAAGTATATTAAAAACTATAAAAATACGTTACTTTTAAATTAATAATTTCATTTTATTTTGTTATAAAAGTACTTTAAATTCAACAATTCACTTCAATGTTACTGCAAAAGTCCATTAATTTTTCATCGCAATTGCACGTTAAATTAAATTTACCAGTTCTTACATAAAAACTTGCAGTCCGGTGCACTACATTTACCATTTTTTATTTTAAATATTAAATTGTGGAAAATCATGAAATATTTAAGTTGTGCCCTTTTATCGAGCAAACCATGCCTATTACAGCTGGCTTCCGAGAATCTCGAGATTGGGAAATGATCCCTGGTAGAAATTTTGGAGCGTTACGGTCCGGAGGAGGCCAGGCCTTTCCAAGACCCAATCAGGCCCCGATGCAAAGCTGTAAAATTTCTGCTCGGGCCGCTCGTAGAGTGAATCTCTCTGGAGGTTTATCGACCCAGTTTAAATACTTTGTTCCCACAAGAGGCGCCTAGCCCGATTATACATACCGAATGTCTACAAATTACCTCCGTGTTCTTTTAGTCGTTACACGGTAAAAAAAGTAGTTTGAAAGATAATGATCGTTGTTCGAAGCTTCTTTACATAAACTGATTCTTAAATTTCAACCACACGTGTGTGGCACAAATGTACAATACAATGCTTATTCTTAATCTAAATTTTTGTAAACTTCTGTCAAAAATTTTGCTACCTCAACAACCGCTATTTTTATTTTCCAAAAAGTACATTAATGTTCGAACAATGCAAGTAATCTAAGCAAATTAAAGCCCCGGTACATAAATGGAATAATTTACTTTTAGAGTGTGCGCCGTCGCAACAACTTGTAATTGGGCCATCCAATTTTGTAACAAATAAATAAATAAATAAATAAATAAACAAACAAAGACCCCGAAGTTAACCGGCGCCCACTCAAATTTTATAATTTACTTTTAGAGTTGTACGCCTTCGCAACAACTTGTAATTGGGCCATCCAATTTTGTAATAAATAAATTAATAATAAATTAATTAATTAATAAATAAATAAACAAATAAACAAATAAAAATCCCAAAGTTCACCGGCGCCCACTCGGTCCCTCTCGTCTCCGAAGCCCCGCGAGTGCGACTTCGTCCGAACGGTAAGCCTCGCCTCGTGTACAATTATGGTTTTGCCATCTCCTTATCCCATTATCCCCTCGCTGATTAATTACAATAGCGAATTAATCCCGTTCGTTCCTTCTCCCCGTCAAGGGTAATTGCTCAATTAATTACCCCGGCTGGCCTAAGAGCGCTAGTCGACGAAAATTGGGTTAAAGTGCGGAGAGTCAAGAGCCGCGAGCATCATCGGCGTCTGCGCGTCGGGGCACCTCCGTGTCTCTGCACACACACACACACACACACGCACAAACACACGGGTGCTCCATGTGTCTGTACGTGTGTCGCGGGCGCGAAAAGCCTCGCGGGCAACGCACGCGGCCGGGTGCCCTCGCAATCATGGCCTCGACCGCCAGACTGAACTTCAAACATAGAGGAGGCTCGTACCTCTCTCGCTGCGAACCTTCCCACGCGATTCTCCTGCGACGGCATGAGAAAACCGTTGACGATCGAGACAATGGCTAACCGAGCGAGAGGGCGAAAAAAAAAGTGAAGTGGAATGGTACAGCCGGAGGGCAGGACGTCGCGGGTGGGGGGGGGGGAGGGGAGGGGGGTGCCTGTGGGGCTCCTCTCTCCCCGGCTCTTCGGCGTTAATAATATTTCCGCTCGTAAATGAGCAGCCAGGAGGGATCTCCGGGCATTGAGGCCGCGTCGAGTGAGAGAGGGAGCTGTTTGCTCGTTCCCTACGGCTCGAAACTCCCTCGCTCAGACGCTATCGCGTCTCGGTCACTAGTTCGCAGTTCCTCACTTAGCCGAGAGGGAAATAAAACAAAAAGAGATTCTTGACTTTCCCACGAAGTAACCCTTTTATGCGGCGTCCCTTCCGGCGTTCGGTGGAAAAGGCCCGTGAAGGGGTGTCGCGCGAAGGGGCTTCGAGCCCTTGTGGAACCGCGATTAGGGAGGAACGGGGCAAAACGGACCATCCGCTGGAGATGAAATCGAATGGTGAACAATTATTCGTTTTACGATCGTGTTCCATTTTGCCCCACCGCTTCCTCCCCTATGTCCGAAACTATGAAACCAAATGTAAAGCTGTTTGCTCATTTCCTGCGGCTCGAAACTCCCTAGCTGAGACGCTATCGCGTCTCGGTCACTAGTTCGCAGTTCCTCACTTAGCCGGGAGGGAAATAAAACAAAAAAAAATTTGATCGAATGGTGAAAAATTATTCGTTTTGCGACCGTATTCCATTTTGCCCCCCCCCCCCCCCCATACTCCGAAACTATCAGACCAAATGTAAAGGTGTTTGCTCGTTCCCTAAACGCAGAAAAAAAAATTGGGACAGCAGGAATCTTGTTACCATAACTAATTTACCTACTTAACATAAGAACAACAAAATATTTTGATGTAGCAGCCAAATATTTTTGCAGCCATAATAATAAATTTTTATATAAACGCTGGTGAAGGGGGTGTCGTGCGAGACGAGAGCCCCGTAGTCGCGGCGACCTCTAGCTCGGTTTCGACCCCTCGCGGAACGGGGCAAAACGAACCATCCACTGAAGCCGAGATCCTTTGACTTATGTCACTGCTGCCGAATGGTCCATTTTGCCCCGGTGTTCCATTTTGCCTCTCTCCCGCGCCCCAAAGCTGAGACCAAATATAAAACAAAGACACTCTTTTTCTTTTTTTTATATCAATTCAACACCCAGAAAAAAAAATTATGTGACGGGCACCGTCTATTAAGATTACATAAAATATTTATTTGATTTAAATCAACATTTATTTCATTTATGTGACTATTTACTTCATTTAAATAAATATTTATGAAAATCAAATAAATATTTAACTTGATCTTAATAAGCGGTGGCCGTCAAATACATTTTTTTTTCTGGGTGAAGCCAAATCGAGATATAAAAAAAAAAATTACTAAACGATCGCGTTTGTCCTTCCCGGGCGATAAAAGGCCCGATATCACGGCGGCCAAGTTCAATAACGCGATATTTCCTGGAGCGAACGTTCGCTGACCGTTCCTCGCGACACACCGTCCGGAGAGACGTTCGCCCTCGCGCCAACCGGCTATTGCGAAATCATTGAATTGAATTCTGGCTTTCCACCGCATACGAAGAAGCATACGAGGACTTCGGCGCGACAGTTGAGAAACGAGTGTGCAGATACGAGAAGATTGAATTGCAGTCGAAGACATATACAGATATACGTGTATATAAAACTATACACATACATATATATAAGGCAAAGAGGTGGCGGTCGCAGCGTGCATAGTCAGCGAACGGAGTTCCAAAGTTTATATGCGAGCGCGGCATCCAACTTTGTAGACGCCGACGAAAGGATTTCCAATCTCCTTTAATGGCGCATCAATCGTGATTGGTGTTGCGGACCGGAGGTGAATCCGATCGAGGCAAAACTTTTTCCGAATCCAGCGACAATCGAGATAGAAAAAAGAAAATCTATAGAAAAAAAGAAGAGTCTGTATATGTGTGTGGGGAGTCTCGACAATGGAAATCTGCAATGCAGTAAGAAATCTTGAATAGAGCGGTGACAGAAACCTCGGTGGGAATGAGACACACCGGCCCGGTGCTGGCCGGCGTCGGGCGAACACTGGCCCGACGCTCTGCCAATACTGGCCCCGTTGCGACGCTGTCACTGGTCGATGTACACAAATGGTCATTCAATGCCGTTTTCCCATTTCCACTCCCATTTTCACATCTTGTGAAGTAAAATTTGGTACTCGACAAAAAAATGGTTATCGCACTAGTATTGTAAATTTCTATTATTGCACGAGGTGTGAAAATGGGGGTTTTAAGCACGCAAAAAATAGCATTATTATATCTTTCTTTTATTATTAATAAAAATAGTAATAATTTATATATTATTATTATTGATGATATATCAATAAATCATTTTTTTTACGCTCTCAATGGTCAATGTACACAAATGGTCATTCACTGCCGTTTTCCCATTTCCACTCCCATTTTCACATCTTGTGAAGTAAAATTTGGTACTCGACAAAAAAAATTTTATCGCACTAGTACCGTAAATTACTATTATGGCACAAGGTGTGAAAATGGGGGTTTTACGCACGCAAAAAAATAGCATTTTAATATCTTTCTTTTATTATTAATAAAAAATAGTAATAATTTATAAATTATTATTATCGATGATATATTAATATTCTTTTTTAATATGGAAGATCTCGCTCTCTATCGCGAGTAAAAAAAAAGTGGCGCGTGAATTCCAGTCAATCGAGACTGGACGTCGCCCCAAGTTTCTCAGTTCGACAAGGGAATGACCCTGCCTGCTGCCCGGTCCGCCTGGGCGAAGTGCGCAAGTGGGTTGGTACGAAAATTTATCGAACACAAAACGCCGCGGCGCACGGTCGACGGGGCGTCGAGTGAATGAAATCAAGCGACAAACATTGTTGTCCCGCTCACGGTTCAGCGAACATTCGGTAGGTCGCACTCAACAACAAGGGCTTATCGGCCTCGGGAGTGGAGGAGAAAATAAGGAAGGAAGAGAGAAGAGCTTTGACAACTCGCTCGAGAATTCTCCGGAGCAGGTGGCGTTTTCGCCAGTCTCGAACTCCCTCCCAGCTTCTCGCACTCTCTTGCCGCTTGATCGTGCCTCACTTCTTCTTTTTCATTCATTTTTTTTTTTCTTTTTTTTTCATTATCGTCGAGCTTCGCCGACTCCGGCACCCTCCTCGCCTTTTTCGTTCCAAGTGGAAATTGCCGGGTGGAGATGTGAACGGTAAACGTGACCGGTAAGTTTACCGCATTTTTATCGTAAAAATATGGTACGTGACCGTTTTGAACATTACTATATGGGTAATAAAATCATATGGTCTCATAGTAAGTCAACATATCATCAACACATGGTGAATTTTCAAAAAATATTACGGTAATGTTACCAAAAAAATATGTTATGGGTACTTTTGCAACCTTCGTTTCAAGTGGAAGTTGCCGGTTAGAGATGTGAGCGGTAAATGTGATCGTTAAGTTTACCGTATTTTTACCATAAAAATATTATACGTGACCGTTTTAAAGATGACTGCATTTGTAATAAAATCATATGGTCTCATAGTGATTAAAAATATCACCAAAACATGATGAATTTTCAAAAAATGTTACGGTAGTGTTACCAAAAAAATATGTTATTGGTGCTTTCACAAATTTCGTTCCAAGTGGAAGGTGCAAGTTGGAGAGGCGAGTAGTAAATCTGACCGGTAAGTTTACCGTATTTTTACCATAAAAATATGATACGTAACCGTTTTGAATATTACTACATTGGTAATAAAATCAATATGGTCTCATAGTAATTAAAAATATCACCAAGGTCAATTTTCAAAAAATGTTACGGTAGTGTTACCAAAAAAATGTGTTATTGGTGCTTTCACAACTTTCGTTCCAAGTGGAAGGTGCAAGTTAGAGATGCGAGTAGTAAATCTGACCGGTAAGTTTACCGTACTTTTACCATAAAAATATGATACGTAACCGTTTTGAATATTACTACATTGGTAATAAAATCAATATGGTCTTATAGTAATTAAAAATATCACCAAGGTCAATTTTCAAAAAAATATTACGGTAATGTTACTAAGAAACTATGTTATTGGTACTTTCACAACTATGCCGATGAATTTAACAATTTTTCAACCGGTAATGTCATATATAGATTTTGTACGTTTCCACGGTAAATTTACCAAAAATATTATAACTGGTAATTTCACATCTATAGATGATGTTTCCCACTTTTAACGGTAAATTACGAAAAACTTTTATGACTGTATTTTGACAACACAATATGTTGAGAAAAAAAGACGATAACGTCTTTTTAACGACAAAAATAACGACAAAAATCCGGAATTATTACTTTAATTTTACGAAATATTAAAGTACCGGTATTTCCACATCTCTAGTGCCGGTCGGGAGACGGGAGGGAAAAATTGCCAACCGGCTGGCGTTCTCTCGCGCGACACCGCCGGCTGGCGATTTTCGATAAATCTTCGCGAGGGAGGCGATGTAACAACGGCGGGCCGGGCGATCGCTTCTCCGCCGCTAAATTGCTCGTGTGCTTGGCTCCCGCGAGCGTGTCTAGAGGATCGTCCGCTTCTTCGCACGGTACTCTCGTCACACTCGTTAGCGCCGATAAATATTTATCGAGCCAATCTTCGGACAGAGCTCGCGGAGCAAAATTGCCGAGGACTCGCGGGTAGCGCGGTTAATAACGCATCTAGCTGGCCGATGGGACCTCCGTGAGCCTGAGCTCGCCCATGACGAGAATAAAGACTCCGCGGAGCTGCCAAAAATCCTCGACATCGTTTTTGCTTTCGTCCGCCGGGCGACGGAGAGCTCGGGACGAAACCTTTTCCGTCGCGATAATTGACCGGATCGCCAGTTGTCCGTGAAACTTTTGTGATATACGACGAAAGACTCGCGGGGCGGAAATTGCAGCGCGCGACGACAACCGATGTGCGGCCGCTTCGATTTTTTTTTTTTTTTTTTTTTGGTTTGAGTTTTTGCGGACAATTCTGGAGAAACGAGTGCCACATTTTTACAATTGTTTGTCTGAAATATTGTGCGTTTGTTGAGAGTAATGGAAGTCGGTTCGCATTAATACGTGCGTTTTTGATGAAACTATTGATAAGGATGTTTTTGCAGATACAAATTTACAAATGCAAATTTCAATGACGATACATTTTCCTTGAGTTTATGCAAAGAAGAATCTTTATTTTTCATGGAGTAGATTGTAAATAAATAGTTTTGGCTGTTAAAAAATGAAAGCAGTTTGTTTATGGGCAAAAAATTGACCGGTTAAACAATGGGCCGTATTTGTCAAAGGTCGAACTTACAAAAAATTTACTTGGTGAATTCGTAGAGTAAAAGTTAAAAAACGAAATGATTCGAGGTACATTAAAATTGGTTAAAAAATACGGATGATACTTTGAAACAACCCAACAAAACGTACTATCATGGAACTTTGCATTTACCAATTATTCTTGCAAGACTATTGTTATTAATATTTCTCTTGATTGAGGATCAAATAATACAATTCAACCTCCTCTACACCCTGAAAAAAATGTATCGACGGCCACCGTTTGTTAAGATTAAGTAAAATATTTATTTGATAAAAATAAATATTTATTTAAATCAAATGAATATTTTACTTAGTCTTAATAAACGGTGGACGTCAAAAAATTTTTTTTCTGGGTGTACTGTCAATAAATACATGCAATTGTAAAAATGTAGCGCTCATTCGACTAGTGTGCACTACAGTAGCTACCTTAAGAAGTCGCAATCCTTGATCATAAATTTCGGAACGCGAACAGAACCATCTTACAAAAATAATTATATGACCAAATAAAAAATAAATTAAAAAATATTAAAAATGTTATATGGCCAGAATGGCTTTTAAATGGTCATTCCGATATAGCGCAATCTTTTGCCAGAGCCTCATAGGGTCGCGAGGTCGGGCCGGTTTTTGTCCGGTGATTCATAAACCACTCAAAGGAATCAACGACTGCAATTATGCTTTTAGCGCCTGAATGGGCGGGCCCGATTGCACTTTGCACCGGTCGCTTGAAAAGACCGTACGACCCGTCTAGAGCTGGGACTAGCGGGGCAAAATGAAATGGACCATTTTGCCCCACTCTTCCAAATTTTTTCCTCGTTTCGCCTTTTTATTGGAAAACACGCATTCACAATATTATCGCAGCATCGACAGATATCTCGGATAGATCTCGCTCTCGCAATCCTCGCATTCAACTTTGAGCTCCCTCGTTCGTGTTACCATTTCACGGTTACTGGTCGCGATCGAGAACTCTCCGAGGCTCTCGCAACCGGCTGCCGCAAGTCTCAACGCATCGATGCACCCGCCGCGAATTCAGTTTCACTTGTTTCGAACCTCGTCCGGACACCACTCGACATCCAAATTTTTGTTTTATATGTATATGTTCTTATATATATTCTAGGGTGTTTCAAAAAAAGACTTTTTTTTATTTTTCTTCCCACCTGTTTAAAGTACAGATTTTGATCTCAAATTGAACCTCACCAAAGGCGGCACCAAGCAAAAAATCCTAAGAGGTGCCGCATTTGACGGTTAACCCAAAAAATGCGGCACCTCTCAAACTTAATTGTCAGCGACCGTCTTTCGCTGGATT
>JAPYZC010002880.1:0-17735 GCA_030522665.1 Ichneumoninae sp. A BG-2022a | reverse complement strand
CATTATTATGGACGAACAATCTTATCAGCATCTTCCATAAGCTTGATTTTTTTCAGATTTTTATCCGATCGAGAAGTGTTTGTAATTCTCTTTTATTCCGCTCAAACTTAGGCGCCGTCAGTCATTGCGCTAGTACGACCTTAATCGTCAGCATTAAACATTTCACAATTGATCTTTTGCTTCCTCTACGACAAACCAAAAGAAAATGAGTTTTACAAAAAATATAGCTATACGAACTATCGACAGAATAAAGATCCGAGCTTCATCGGAGTGATAATTCAGTACAGAAGACGAAAAAAAGGAAAAGCGAATACAACTCACCGACGGACCAAGTCTTGCTCTTGGCATTTTGCCACCCCTGATTCTGTTCCTTGTACTGAGCGGTGATGCTTCTGAGTGGTAGTTCCTCCTGCGTCGGGGGTGGCACGAGACTGAAAGCTATCGTCGTGGCGGTGATTTCCGATATCTTCGATTGCTGAAGCGATCCCGGCTTGGAGCCTTCCTTGAGCTCTATGAGGTGCTCCTTGCGTCCGTGTATATTTTCCGCGTGACACTTGTAGATCCCGTAGTTCCTTCGGTCGATCGTTGTGACCATGAGAGTGGACTTGGGTCCGTTGCCGACTTGCTTGTACATATTGCCGTTGAGATCGACCGGAGTGTCGCCGTTGAAGGTCCAGCGAATCGTCGCGTTCGGAATGCTCTCGGCTATGCAGGTCAGATTGACCGGTCTGTTGTCCCACGACAGCACGGTCTTGTTGTTCATCGAGGCGAAGGACGGTGGAAATTCCACGGTCAGGTGGCCGTTCCTGTAGGAAGTGTCGACTTTGTTCATGGCGATGCACTCGTAAAGGCCGTCGTCGTCGCGCAGGATTTTCTGGATCGAGAGTACTGCGACCGTTTCGCCTTTGGCGTTGTCGGGAATGCTCGTCAGGATTATTCTGTCGTCGTCCGGTTGAATTCCGGCGACGTAAGACTTCGCCGACGTGTGCTTGCGGAAAGTAACTTGAGGGGCGGGCCTGCCAAAGGCTTTGCACGTTATCTCGACGTTCTTGCCGACGGGCATTGTTCTATTGACGAATTCGCTTATCTTGGGCTTGCCGATAACGACCACCTTGATCAAAGTTTGAGCCGTGCCCGCTGTGTTGTTCGCTATACACTGGTACTCCCCGTCGTCCTCGCGTTTGACGTTCGTTATCGTCAGTATTCCGGTATCCTTGTCGACACCGAAACGATCGGCCGTCGACAAATCCTCACGGGTTATGTACTTGACCCACGTGTACTTTGGGGGCGGCTTGCCGCTCGCCTTGCACGCTATCGTCTCCGATCTTCCCTCGACTATCTCCTTCTCGGATACTATTTCTTCGATCGTTGGTTCTTCGAGGACCTGAAAAAAATTAAACATTAATTAGGAATCGTTTTTAGGCAGTGTTAGTCGAGAGACCTTGTGGAGGGTAAAAATACGCTCATTTTTGGCGGTACTCTAATTTGAGCACTATAAATTTCTCGAGGTTTGAGGGATCGAGTTAATTCCTATGAACATATTGTTCCATTATGCAGATCCAGATATAAATTAATTAGAAAAATATTTTATGCAGCAATTGGTAGATATTTTGGGACGGGGAAACAGGCTCATTTTTCGCTGAACTCCAATTTGAGCGAAATAAAATTTCCCAAAGCTTCAAGGTTTGAGTAAATTTCTACAAACATTTTGCTCTATTCTCCAGATCCGGATGTAAATTAATTGGGGGAAAAAATTATGCAGTGATAGAGGGAAATATAGGCTAATTTTTCGCTGAATTCTAATTTGAGTACAATAAAATTTCCCAAAACTTAAAGGTTTCAGTAAATTTCTACGAACACATTGTTCCATTTTCCGGATCCAGATGTAAATTAAGTAGGAAAAAAATTATGCAGTGATGGAGGGAAAAATAGTCTCATTTTTCGCTGAACTCTAATTTGAGCGAAATAAAATTTCCCTAAGTTTCAAGGTTTGAGTAAATTTCTACGAACAAATTGTTCCATTCTGCAGATCCAGATATAGATTCATTAGGAAAAGAAAATTATGCAGTGATGGAGGGAAAAAATAGGCAAATTTTTCGCTGAGTTCTAATTTGAGAACAATAAAATTCCCCAAGGTTTGAGGATCCGACTAAATTTCTACGAACGTATCGTTCCATTCTGCAGATCCAGATACACTTGATCTGGGAAGACATACCTCAACGCGTATCGTGCGTTCCTCGAGTTCACCGGTAGTTAGTACCGATGCGCGACACGTGTAAATTCCCTCGTCCGAGTCCACGACTTCCTTGATCTTCAATGCGTGAGTCTCGATAATGTAATGATCGTTGGTGGTGATGAGCTTCCCGTCGTGAAGCCAGTCGACAGACGGCGATGGCCTCGCACTTACGTGACACTTGATCTTGAATTCTTTTCCGAGTATCGGATACTGATTTTCCGGTGCGTCGATCCACTTTATAGCATCTGTAACGGGATATTCACAAAATCGATATTATTTTTTTTATATATACATTTTTTTCTATAAACGAACAGTTGAATTTTTTTTGAGAAAGTCTCGCCGAATGTATTTTTACTCTGCAAGATTTTTTTTTAGTTTTACAGCAGCTAATGCTTAGATATATTTATATACATATTTTTTTTGTCTTATCGTCTTAAACTCACCGATAGTCTCGATCATCACAGTTTTGCTGAGAACCTCGGTAGTCGCGTAATTAGCGACGCAAGTGTAACGACCAGCCTCCTGTTCCTTGAGCGAGTTGAAGTACAGCGCTAGGCTGTTGTCGTTATGCATTTCGATGTACATATCCGGATTAACGGCTGCCGTATTTTTCGCACTGCGGAGAACAACAAGTTACAATTTAAAAAATGATTTCTATAAAATAATTATTAAAATAATCACAAAAATTAAATCCACTATAATCGATTGCGTGCATCGACATATGAGTTTCTATATCGAAGTGATGATATTTGTACGAAAAAAAAGATGTCAACTTTAGTGAGGGAAAGTCACTATCAGTCACAAATTTCTATCAGTGAAATTTTCGCTGCATTACATAGTAAACGAAAAAAAATCGATCAGTCATCAGTTCTAATGCATTTTTGTGCGACATATTTTTTTTTGTAACTTCGCGATGATTCATTGATCACTACAATCGATCGCGTACATCGACACATGAGTTTCTACATTGGAGTGATGATATACTAAAAAAAATGTCGCCATCCATCTATCTCCAGTCGTGTTACTAAATAATAGATACCACTTCTATCCGTGAGGGCTCAGCTGGATTGAACAATAATCAATTTTTAAAAACCCTACCATTCATCAGTTGTAGTGCATTTTTGTGCGACATCTTTTTTTTTGTTGTAATTTTGCGATGATTCATTAACCACTTCGATTGCGTGCATCGATAAATGGGTTTCTATATCGAAGTAACGATATTTGTACTACAAAAAAAAAAAAAAAAAATGTCGCGTCAATGGGAAAAAACCAATCTATCTCGAGTTGCGTTATTAAATAATTTTCCATTTCTATCAGTGAGGTTTTTAACCATTTCTATCAGTGCGGGTTCAACTGCACTGAATAGTAATCGATACAAAAACCGACCATTCATCAGTTTTTTTTTTTTTTTTTTTTTGTAACTTCGCGATGTCGCGATGATTCATTGATGCTGGCGTGGAAGATGAAGATGATGATACAGGCAGGCGCCGTCACGTATCCTAAAATACGTGACTGACAATTTGCGAGTCGATTCGACCTGAGAAGAATAGAATTTTCGATCTTTTTTTTTCTGTCTCTCGGGTGAATAACTTATGTATGACAGACGAGACTCGTGTTCGAATCGTATCGCTCGTCGTGCCCATAGTGCTCTCCGTGAATCTTAAACGTGAAAGGAATGTAATTTATGCGACGACCAGAGTGCGAATAGCTTTTGTCCCGTTCCCCGTCTATGTATGTCCCACGAGTTGAGTGAAATTCTCGATGAATGACAAACACATACATAACGCACGGTGAATGGCGTGGAGAGAAAAAAAAACGCTACGACAGTCTCTACCACTCTCACGGGACTATCTAAATGGAATGTGCAGTATATTTATGGAAATTTATTAAATTCACGATCAACGAAGAAGCGGTGCTGATGAGATAAGTCAATGAAACCATAAACCCGATAACGGACAAGATTTATGTTATTCGAACGAGGGCAAAGATAAAGTAACGAAGGTCACTAAATTACTGACAAATAAAATTTTTGAAGTTATAACATTGTAGATAAAGTGCGCTAAATTGTAGTTGGACGAATGGAATATGTTATTGTAATTTGGTACGAAGAAGCGGTGCTGATGAGATAAGTCAATGAAACCATAAACCCGATAACGGACAAGATTTACGTTATTCGAACGAGGGCAAAGATAAAGTAACGAAGGTCACTAAATTACTGACAAATCAAATTTTGGAAGTTACAACATTATAGATAAAATGCGCTAAGTTGTAGTCGGACGAATGAAATATTTTACTGTAATTTGGTGACCGTAATAGTTTTATTTCCTTGAAGCGCAAAATATTACTCGTTCTCAGACATAGTATATGTATGGAAATTTATTGAATTCACGATCAACGAAGAAGCGATGCTAATGAGATAAGTCAATAAAACTTTACGTTATGCGAACGAGGGCAAAGATAAACTAACGAAGGTTCATAAATTACGGGCAAATAAATGTTTACAGCTGATAATTTTTTTTTATTATAAGCTTATAAATATTGTGCGTTAAGTTCTAGTCGGATAAAATAAATGTGTTCGTGTAATTTGGTAACCGTGATAGCTTTATTTCCTTAGTACCAAAAAAATTGCTCGATATCTCAGACATATTGGGGATTGAATTCCAAAATGAAAAGAATTGCGATACAGAAATTGACCTACAAGCAAGTGAAAAGAACGGCAGCGGCAAATAAGACTTTGGAAAATAGCGCGATAAAAATGTATTTAAAAATAGAATAAACATTTTTATTAAAAAATGTAGTTTGTATTACAAAAATGATAAAATATCGTTTGACTTCAAAGGAGCGTTATCGACTGTGTTTATGCACAGCCGAGATACGCCTTTGTCACGTTAAGCCATCGATATAAACACCGGATAAACAAACAAACAGTGGCACATAGGCAAAAATCTCACACGAATACGTATGTAGGTGTAATGAAGAATTCTAGAGTGAAGAAGAAGAAGAATAAAAAAGAACTACGATTGGGTACTCTAGGAGGTTTATTTGTTTTATACTCGCCTGTCGCTCTCGATCGGCAACACGCGGAGGTTGTATGTGTAGCTTGTGTGCGAGACGATAGGTTGGAGAGAAAGAGAAAAAAACAAGTAGAGAAGGTCGTTAAAAATTAGTGCTCTTGATGCTGTTGCTGTTGCGTGTCTCGTGTATCGACCGATGCGGGTAGAAATTTTTCGGAGCGGCGCAGTCATTGGCACTCTAGTACGGAGAACAAATTACACCGCTTCTTTTTTCCCCTAAAATCGAACCCCTTTAAAATTTTAAAAATAATTCACTGATTTTTCTTGACGATCTTTGTATCCCTTTGAAAAATCGAGATGAGTGTTAAATCTTCTCATGGAGTATTATTTTGTAGAGTTCGAACTGATAATAATAAAGTTTCTCGGTGAAAGAGTTCCCATCAGCGGCCAATGACTGTGCCACTCAACCTGGTGTGTCGTTTTATCCGTTCGCTTTTTAAGTTGGAAAGAAGTTATGAATATACATGTATAAATATAGGGGAGAGCGGGGCAAAATGGGGCAACGGGGCAAAACGGGGTTTTTGAGCAAAACTAAATTTTGTAATCATTTTTGGATCGGACAAGGTGGCAAAACTGGGCAGAAAAGCCTGATTTATCCGATAGAGCAAATTCGGACATCTAAAAATTATTGGAAAATGATGTTTTGCCCACAAAACCCTGTTTTGTCCACAAAACCCCGTTTTGCCCCGTTGCCCCATTTTGCCCCGCTCTACCCTACAGCATTAGATATACAGATAAGTAGATCAATAGGTAAATAGATAAATAGATAAATAGATAAATAGATATATAGATATATAGATAAACGGTATAAGGTCACTTGCGCATTCCTAAAACTACGATGAGGTAAACGTATGTTTGACGCGGCACAGTCATTGACACTCGAATACAAACAAAATTTACCGGTTCCTTTTCCCGTAAAAACGAACCCCCTTAAAATATTTCAATACAACACTGATTTTTTCCTGTCGACCTTTTTATCCCATTCAAAAAATCGACATAAGTGTTAAATCTTTTCTGATAATAAACACGTTCCCTTGCGGTGAAAGAGTTCCCTTCAGCGGCCAATGACTGCGCCGTTTAACCTGGTGTGTAATTTTCTCCGTTCAATTTGTAAGTTCCACAGAAATTATGAAAATACGCGCATTCCTCAAATTAAGACGAGGTAAAGATGTTTTTTTTTTTAATCGGCATAGTCATTGTCACTCTAATAAAACGATAAAAAATAAACCGGTTCTTATTTTCCCCTAATATCAAAATCAGTGTGAAATATTTTTAATAAATCTCTGATTTTTCTTGTTGATCTTTTTATCCCAGTTAAAAAATCAAAAAATGTTCACAGAGCATTCAGTGGAGTTTGAAAGGAAAATAAACGAGTTTCCTCTCGGTGAACGAGTTCCCTTCAGCGTCCAATGACTGTGCCGCTCAGCCTGGTGTGTAATTCTCTACGTTCGCCTTTTAAGTTCTAAAGAAATTATGAAAATACATGTACATATATGCGGAATTATGTCGCTTGCGCATTCCTGAAACTACGACGAGGCCTTTCGTCCGCTTCGTCGAGAGGAAAAAAAATAAATAAATGTGAAGCGAAACGACTGCATTCGCGGACGAGTCGGTCGCTCGTCAAAGGGACCGCTCACTTCGAGTATATCGCGTGTATACATGTGTGTGTACTCGGTTACACAAATTGTGTATCCGTAAAGTGGACAACTCACCTGAGAGGTTCGATCGTTCGGTTCAGTGGAGTCAACCACTTCATCTCGCTTATTAAGTTCGGTCCGCTGACGTCCGGTTTGCACGTCAACAGAAACCTCGAGCCAATCGGCTTTGACTGCACGTCTCCACTCGGCAGTATATCCAGGGACACTGCATTTCCGCTAACTGCAATCATACGAAAAAAGAAAAAATATGTTACTCCGAATCCCTTTTTGCTGAGCGACTAAATAAAAATATATATATTTTATTGAGTTTCGGATTAACGTCAATTAGTCAATTTTCTTTGTGAACAAAAATTGGCTGGTAATCTTTTGTTTATCTATTAAAGTACTTTTAAAGTAAAAAATCTTGACTAAAAAGAAAATGGCAATTTTCAAAAACGATTTTCACTCGTCGATAAAAGTCCACTGGAAAGCCGGGAAACATCTTCAAAAATTTTTTTCAGTCCCGTTAAACGAATTGTATATTTTTTATACGAAACAATAAATTCGTTTTTGTATTTTTTTATTGTCACATACATCCACAGAAATCACTAATTTTTTCGAATTAACGGATTTTCGATAGAAACCGCCGGCAATAGTTGATTTAATTGTCGCAACACCTTTGAGCGATGCCAGCGGGAAAAAATCGTTCTCATATAAGTTTTATTGTCACATACATAATTCACAGAAACTACTAATTTCCCGAATTTTTTTCTTTTCTTCGAATTAACGAATTTTCGATATAAGGCGCCGGCAATAGTTGATTTAATTGTCGCTCCACCTTTGCGTGATGCCAGCGCAAAAAAAAATCGTTCTCATATAAATTTTATTGTCACATACATCATTCACAGAAACTACAAATTTTCGATATTTTTTTTTTTTTTTTTTTTTGCGAATTAACGAATTTTCGATATAAGCCGCCGGCGATAGTTGATTTAATTGTCGCTCCACCTTTGCGTGATTCGAGCGAATGGTACTGCGGTCCCTTGAACACGTGGACCGCGATGCACAGGACCGATATGCACATCGATGCACCTGAGGTCATTTTCGCGAGTGCCGCATGATCGCATACGCTATTATGCTCGTAATGTGACGCGAAACGTGACTGGAGCGACTCGGCGGCTTCACAAACCGCCGGGGCGATGTTTCTGATCGTGGTGGGACGACCAAATTATTCCGCGCCTGTTCGGAGTGGACAGCGTCGCACATATTGCTGTTGTTGCCGGTCTCCGTCGGTGCGAACTACGCGACACGTACGCGATAGTGCACAACAGGAAGCGCAAATTAAGCGGTTTAATTGCGAATGTTTCGGTGAAAATAGCGAATTGCCCCAACTAGGAAACACCAGAGAGCCCTCATGAGAGAAAACGCATCTCTCCCGCGCTTTGCATTACAATATTCATTTCCTCCGCGCCAATTCCGGAACAACATTTACACCCTTTCTTTCCGCGTTGCATCGAAGACGCCGCAATAAATAAACATCTTTGTTTTCAATTGTTTTCACATTTCGATGTGAAAATTTATTTGACGGCCACCGTTTATTAAGATTACGTAAAATATTTATTTGATTTAAATAAATATTTATTTTAATAAAATTAATATTTTACTTAATCTTATAATAAATATTTATTTCAATCAAATCAATATTTTACGTAATCTTAATAAACGGTGGCAGTCAAATAAATTTTTTTTCTGGGCGTATCGTTATAATATCCTTTCTTTACACCGTTATTTTTTATATAGAGATGCGCTGATAAAAATACTGGACGAATAGTTTTTATGTAATTATTGTTTCAATTTGGGACAAGTATTAATTAATTTGTAAAAAAATAAAAAAAATTAAAAGAATAATCCTTGAGCAACGCAGTTCAAATAATCGTCTAAACCTTTTTTATTTTTTATGAGCTTAAGGAATCAAATATTAAATGCCAAACGTGAAGTCAACTTCCACGTCCAATAGAGCATAACAGGAAGCTCCAATTAAGCGGTTTAATTGCGAATGTTTCGACGAAAATAGGGGATTGCCATAACTAGGAAACACTCGAGAGCGCTCATGAGAGAAAACTCGAGCGCATCTCACCCGTTCGTTGCTCCGGCGGTTTCCATCGGTCGTACAATTTCCATTTCCTCCACACCAATTCCGGAACAAAAAATACACTCTTCCTTTCCGCGTTGCATCGAGGGCGTCGCAATAAAACAAACATCTATTGTTCGGCCGAAATGGGATCGTCAATATTATTTACACTTTCCGATGTGAATCTCTGGAATTTTTCGCCCGAGTCTCCGAACGCATTTTTATAATCGCTTTTTTCACACGGTTCAGTTTCACATAAATTCTGGTACACAAATAAAAATTATCTGGACGGATGGTTTTATGCAATTTTCATTTCAATTTGTGACAAGAAAAAAATATCATTGACCCAAGTAAAATCAGCTTGCGGGCTGCCAAAGAAAAAAATTCTTACTTCAATTTTACTTTTAATTCTTACAATTCCATACGGAATTGATACGATAAAGTGTCATCTTGACAGTCTTGCCGTCGTTGTTTCAATATCATATGAAATTGTAAAAATTTAAAGTAGAATCGAAATAATAATTATTTATTGGCAGCTCGCAAGCGAATTTTTGTTTCAGTGTTGTCTAAAAAAAAGAAAAAATAGCACCTAAACAACGCAGTTCAAATAATCATCGGAACTTTTTTCCCTTTTTTCCGAGCTTAAGGAATCTAATATTAAATGCCAAATGTGAAGTTTATTTTTTCGTCCGATTTAGGTCGGACCCTCGTCGAAGTTACTTTCAGTACCCGTAAAGTTGGTATTGGATATGCAAAAAATGTAAATGTAATGTAACGTAAAATGTAAATGTAGTGTTACTTTCAGAAAGTGTGCGGGCATGTCGTTCCACACGTGGATAGCTCGTAACGACACTCAATTGGACGAGTCCTGAGGCAAAAAGTTCGCCCGCACAGCGAGAACTACTTCCGGGCAATACACTTTGTACGCTCGCTCTCTATCCGCACGCGTGAACTCTTTTTTTACCATCGTCACGTGGGAAGCAACGGTGGACTACAAATATAATAATTTTGCGCGAATCAACGTAGACGAGACATCAACCACCTCGTTGGCAGGACAATGGAGCAATGTGAGCATATTTACTATTGAATTATCGTCATCATAAGCCTGTCTTTAATTATCAATTAATTTCCACGTTATTATTATCGATATTGACATATATACATATATATTTATTCCACAGTGCGCCGTTCTTCGGCTTTCAAATCTTCTCTCTTGTACAAAAACATTTAAGAACATAGTACATAATAAATACCAACATAAATATTCCTTCGCTACTCCACACACACTGACAAAAAAAATACGGTTGAATCAACTAAGGATTGGCCAGGGATATTCAACTAAATATTTTGCTGGTACAGCTAAAAAATTGGTTAGTTCAACAATTTTGTTGGGTCATTTCAAAAAAATATTTTTGAGTAATTAAAATATTTTTAAGAAATTAAAATATTTTTAAGTAATTAAAATATTTTTAATTAATGAAAATATTTTTAAGTAATTAAAATATTTTGTTCGACCAAGTAAATATTTATTTGAACGTCCCTGCCCGAATCTTAGTTGATTCAACCGTACTTTTTTACCAGTGCAGCTTCAGATTTTCGCCACCGTGCTTTCCCGCTTTGAACGCACCTCGTGATCCTTACAGATAAATACCGACATTATGATTGATATTCTATAATTAATTAACAAATTTACCGAACATCACGTTACATTTTGATGTAAGGCCCTTTGGGAGATGTTCGAGGCAGGAAACGTTTGGAATTCGTAATACAATATTCCGTCTGACGTTCCGTACTTTATCCGTCGTCCGTCTCCGGCGCGCAGTGAACCATCGTCGGAGGATCGTCGGGAGTCTCGAACGCTAATCCACGGATAAATCGTTACCACTTCGACGAGCCGTTCGAGGATGCGTGAAGCGCGAGAGGACGAAGCTCCGCCTCGATTCCGCGTGTAACTTTCCTAATTGCACCTGGAGCCTCGGTCTCGCGGGTGGTTTCGAGCTCGGAGTTAACTTCGCCGGGTGAACGAGGCACGCTATATGCACACGGACAGTGGGAGGGGGAGGGCGAGAGATTAAGAGCGAGGGCGACTACAGAGGGAGGAGCGCGAGACGCGTGAGGTCTCGGGACGAACGCGAGCATTCTCGCGCCCCGTTAACTTTCCCGACCTTGCCAGAAATTTATCCCGGGCCCAGCGGCGAACCGAAACAGCACCCGAGTAATCACCCCGCAACGCCACGGCGAATCTGCGGGCTCATCGTTTCCGCTCGGATTACAACACCGTGATGAATTGCGTGGTCCAGCATACGCGCGGCCGCAACGGCGGTTCGACCATTAAAAAATATTCGCGAGAGATTGCGCGGTAAAAATGGAAAAATGTTATTTTGCATATATTTTGGACAGTCGTTTGTTTTTGCCAATTTCGAAGAATGCGTGGGTTCCTTCCGGAGGCTCCCCTGGCCCTGTTAATTATCCTCCTATCATACTATTCTGGTACTACGAACAGTATTATAGGGGAGAGCGGGGCAAAATGGGGCAACGGGACAAAACGGGGTTTTTGGGCAAAACTGAATTTTCCAATCATTTTTTGATGCCCGAATTCGCCTTATTGGATACATCAGGCTTTTCTGCCGAGTTTTGCCACCTCGTCCGATCCAAAAATGATTGGAAAATTTAGTTTTGCCCAAAAACCCCTTTTGCCCTGTTGGCCCATTTTGCCCCGCTCTCCCCTACTACCCGCGTTCTTTAGGTTAAGTGTATGGGATATGTAGGGAAGAGCGGGGCAAAACTAAATTTTCCAATCATTTTTGGATCGGACAAGATGGCAAAACGGGGCAGAAAATTCTGATGCATAGATGGGGCGAATTCGGGCATCCAAAAATTATTGGAAAATTACGTTTTGCCCCGCTGCCCCATTTTGCCCGCTCTAGCCTATGTCCCGACGCCTGGTGTGCTAACAGTGATTTGAAGGAAGAATTATCATATTTTCTTATATGTAAGATATTGTAAAAGGCAACTGAAGCCATACAATGGAAATAAATACTATACTATACTATACTATACAATTCTGGTACTATTCTGTGTGTCTCGGTGAGTTGTGCACAATAGTGCGGTGCACAACAACCCCGTGCATTATCGGCGTGGGCAAGAAAAACTCACTTTTCAATCGGATATACTTCACACCGGAAATAGATCACTTTCGTTTTGCAAGCCTCATTTTTTTTTACCTGAAGTGGCGTCATACCGGAAATAGATCACTTTTGGTTTGAAAGTCTCATTTCTGTTACCGGAAGTGGCGTCAAACCCGAAATAGGTCACTTTCGAATTGAAAGTCTAATTTTTTTAACAGGAAATGACGTCATACCGGAAATAGGTCACTTTCGGTTTGAAAGTCTAATTTTTTTAACAGGAAATGACGTCATACCGGATATAGGTTACTTTCGGTTCGAAAATCTCATTTTTCGACCGACAGTTACGCCACACAAGAAATGACGTATTCCTGTTATGACGTCACTTCCGGTTGAAAAATTTGGTTTTCAAACCGGAAGTGACACGTTTCCAGTAAATCAGCGGAAATACGCAAAACGTCCGAGCCACACCAACTGGCGAGTAATATTAATAAAAGTAGTAAAAATATTAATACTAGCAAAATTCAGTAACAAGTTTACCGAAGAATTTTACGCTAGTTCGCTTACGCGATAACTCTCCGGTACGTAAACAAAAAAATTGCAAAAGTCGCTGTCCCTCAGATCCGCTAGGTAAAAAAAAGAAGTAAAAGAAGAAAATAAACGAAATAAAAAAGCGCTGCACTCGTCGAAGAATCGACGATAGTGTAGTAAACGCATAAAGAAAGATTAACGAGGGTCCTAATTACCGTCGTCTCTACCCGGCGCGTAGGTGCGCGCTCGTCTGCCTTCTAATTTATCCGGTCAAGTGAGCCCAAGACTCTCGCTCGGACGGACACCGGGCACGAGGAAGAAAGCGTTTGCACACGAGCGGCGGAAGAGTAATTTGAGAAGCGTTGCCGACGCCCACTGGGGCCACTGAGGGGTCGTCCAAAGAAGAAAAAAAAGAGAAAAAAAAAGAAATAAAAGAAAGAAGAAAGAAAGTCCATACAGCAAGCCCATCGTAGACGCGAAGCCGGTAAAGATTTTCTCGGTGGGCGCTAAAGATACCGGGTCCGTAATTGGCCCGGGCTTTCGTCGAGTCCGTCCACGCGTTTCCTTAACGTGATCCCTGCGCGCTATCCCATATATATGACCTTATACCCCATATATATATATACTACACCATTAATGTAGTACCATAATGCGGCTAAAGGTGCCCATCTGTGCGAGGGGGCGATCGCCTCGCGGTGCGAAAACCGAAGATGCTTTTCCCTCGACCCCTGGCCAAATCCCTGAGACCACCCCTCGACCCCCCAAACGACGTCCGCGGGACATCTTATTTACGTTAGTTAGGGTTTGTTGCCGCAGAGGCCCCAGGGGCCATTCGCTTTTCCGCCCACAATGCCCCGGCTTTCCTCACCCACGGTACACGCGACCGGAGCAGGAAACCCCGCTGTATCGAGCTGTACATACACCTTTTACAACCCCATAGCCATATAACTTTTCCCTCGGCCTTGTTCGGGCTCTATCTTCCGAACGAGGCACTCCGACACTCCGCTCTGGGGTCCTTTGTAGTGCAGCGCGTACGGGAATTGCGCGTTTCGCGACGACAACCCCTCATAAGGTGGATGGCCCAATTGATGACCACCTAAGCTCCGCATGGCTTTGAAAATGAAAGGAGATTGTTAATAGTGGAGGTATTGAAATTACTGGCAGTAGAGAGACGTTTAGAGTCTTGATTAACTGCAACGAGTCTTATTTTATTATCTTTGACCATTTAAAATATAATAAACTCGAAATATAGGCGCTTGTCGTAAATTACCCGATTAGTGTCCTACAATTTTGATGTATAGCCTGTATCTGTCTGTATCAGTGACCTATGTAATTTTGTCATATATCCTATATAGTGACCTATCTCATTTTGTAATATAGACTATATAGTGATCTATCCAAATTGGTCATACAGCTTATATAGTGACCCATCTCATTTTGTAGTATAGACTATATAGTGACCTATTTGATTTTGCCATATAGAGTACATAGTGACCTATCTAATTTTGTAATATAATCAATGTAGTGACTTATTTCATTTTGCGATATAGCCTATGTAGTGACCCAATTAAATTTGCCATATAACCTACATAGTGACCTATCTAATTGTGTCATATAGCCTACATAGTGACCTATCTAATTGCTTCATATAGCCTACATAGTGACCTATGTAATTGTGTCATCTACCCTACATAGTGACTTATCTAACTACGGACCTATGCCGTGTTGCATCTAGACTCGATTAGTGACCAAACATAACATGACCAGCGTGCTCATCGCGTTGACCGAAATATGCGGACAGTAATGGGCGCATACAGCGTCTTCGTGGATTTGATTCTAACCCACCTATTTTCCGACGAAATTGTAATTTCCCATTCTTTTCTTGCGCACTACTTTTTTAATCGATCCTTATTTATACAGTATAACTTGAATTCATTATATTATTCGCTTTTGATAAAAAAAAACGAGTTTGAATATGCGAACCTGTCGTTTTATTTCCCGTGTCGTTAACAATTTTACCTCGTACTTTTATTTGCACAACTAAAGTCAGACGGTGCGATCGCACAAGTAACAAATGAAAAACTGTGGACCTTTGTCGACAGTAACTTGTTCAAAAGATGAACAACAAGTTCTTAAAAGTACAAACTCATTTGCTGCGCACACGGAGAAAAATAGTTCTGGTTCTCTAACAAAATGTAGATCGTTAATAATTTATTGTCGTGGAGGCAAAAATATTTGCTTCCAAAGCAAAATATTTGCTGCCACAGCAAAATATTTTGTTGTCCCTACGTTAAACAGGTAAATGGGTTACGGTAACAAAAATTCTTGCTGTCCCAATAATTTTTTTTTCTCCGCGCTTCCTCTAACGAGGCGCTCCACCACTCAGCTCTTTCTTTGCACCGCGTTCGGAAATTGCGCCTTTCGCCGCGACACCCCCTGCACCCAGAAAAAGAATTTATTTGACCGCCACATTTATTTAATTAAAATAAATATTTATTTAATAAAAATAAATGTTTATTTAATTAAAATAAATGTTTATTTAATGAAAACAAATATTTATTTTAATCAAATAAATATCTATTTAAATCAAATAAATATTTTACTTAAGCCAAATAAACGGTGGCCGTCAAATAAATTTTTTTCTGGGTGTGATAATCCTGCGCGTGTTGCACACCACGCATTACCGGCCGAGAGAGCTCACGTGCGCGCGAGATCCGCGAGGATATTTTCTCGCCCTCCCGCACGCCTATTCCGTGTTCTCTCGTCGCGCACGCACGGACGTACGCAGGATGCGAGACTCATTTGTCTGCTCGGGGAATGTGAGTACACGAGTACGGCGAACACCCCGGCAGAGTGGGCTTTCAATGAGGATCGAGTATGCGGAGTGGGAACAACCCGGCGCCTCGTCGTTTACAGCGGCGCGCTGGCATGCCGGGGGTTGCCGATGGGAAACGTGTTTTCACGGCTTCGTACCACTGTGGGGGCTTTTCAGGTGCCTCTTCTATCCGGATAGTCGCGTGTCCCGCTGTCCGCGCGACTGTAACCGCACCGGGAATGGAACGACTCTCTGCCACAACAATGCGAAAGCCGGCAAGTGAACGGGCTTGTGCCGAATCCCAGCTGGTATTGTTCCAATGGGCACGTCGGGCCTCCTGTATCCGTTATTGCAGGCTGGTGATAACTTTTCTTTTTTTGTTTCCAATTTTTTTTTTTTTTTTTTTGCAGGTGACGGGGAGGCGGTGCAAAAAATGAAGCCGCGTCAAGTGGCGAGGTATGTTTTCGGGAAGTGGGGGTTGAGGGAGAATTTATTTTTTGAAAGTCATGCTGTATTTTATAATGGCAAAATGATATATTTTTATAACGTAGTTCGAATGGAAATAAATGGAATTATTTGGGTAGGATTTTTAATTCGGGAAATGTAGATCGTCGAAAATGTGTGTTAGGGAAGCTTACCGAATCGCACCTGGTATTGCTACAATCGGCACATTGGGGCTCCTGCATCCGTTATTGCAGGCTGGAGATAACTTTTTTTTTTTTTTTTTTTTATCAGGTGACGGGAAGGCGCTGGAAAAAATGAAGCCGCGTCGAGTGGCGAGGTATGCTTTCGGGAAGTGGGGGTTGAGGGAGAATTTATTTTTTGAAAGTCAGGCTGTATTTTGAAGCATGTTATATATATATATTTTTTTTACTTTTTTTTTATAACGTAGTTCGAATGGAAATAAATGAAATTATTTGGGTAGGATTTTATTTCGGGAAATGTAGATCGTTGAAAATGTATGTCAGGGAAGTGTGTCGAATCGCACCCGGTATTGCTCCAATGGGCACATAAGGGTTCCTGTGTTCGTTATTGCAGGCTGGTGATAACTTTTTTTTTCTGCAAGTGACGGAAGAGACGGTGTAAAAACTGAAGCCGCGGCGAGTGGCGCGGTATGTTTTCCGGAAGTGGCCGTAAAGGGAGAATTTATTTATCAATTCTGGATTTTGAATAATGAGAATATTTATTTAATTTTTTTTTCCTTTTTTTACTTTTATTTATGACGTACTTCGTACAGAAATAAATGGGGGAATTATTGGTGTATGATTTTTAACTCGCAAAATATATATCGTATAAAATGTATTTTACAAAAATGGAATTCAGGCCGCTGAATGTTCCTTTCAGAAAATATATTTTTGAAAGCCTTTTGGGCAAGATTTACGAGCCTGTTTCGGTCCGAATATTTTATTTTTCTCAGCAACGCAGAGGTTTTTTTTTAGTGTGGAAATAGCTCATTTTCAAAAGTCCCTCGGCGGAACGCGAGCTGAATAACGCGACCCTTATTAGTCGACCGACCCGACTACAAAGCGTGAAATACCATCCGGGAATACCGTAAGCCGAATCGCAGGAAAGTCAATCATGCAGCGGGCAGGTTCTTCCCGGCGTCTCGTATAAATTTGCCTCTGATATACTCCTCGCTCTCGAGCAGCCCCTTTGAGAGCGTGTTCACCTGAATTTACGGTGCCGGAGGGCGATGACAGTCGGAGGGAGCCCCAATATCGATAGAGGTAAGCAAACACGATACAAGGATAGATAGCGCGGAATAGAGACAAGGGAAGAGCCGGTATTCGGTTACACGAGTCAACGCAGTCACGCGATACGCATACACACGATGCATTTCCCCACAACAAGGTGAACGGCACAGTCATTGGCAGGGCTGCGAGAAAATCGTGAATTAAGGAGGGAGTCTCGCTGCACGCTGACTCCGCATAAGCTCGACAACAATAAGAGAAAATTGCAAGTACTTCTTGATGGTGTAAAAATCTGAAAACAATCATGTACACTAAAGGTACTGAGAAGATTAATTTGGCATAATAATAATAATTGCAAAATATTATTGACAAATTCGTCAAAAAATTTATTGGTTAACCCGGCAACAAAACTTTTTTTTGATGAAAATGATTCGTTTATTTTTCTGAATACGTATGAATTTTTTCAGATTTTTAAGTAATCGTTGATTTTTTATT
>JAPYZC010002879.1:0-13396 GCA_030522665.1 Ichneumoninae sp. A BG-2022a | reverse complement strand
TTATTATTATGCAAAATGAATCTTTTCAGTGCCTATAATAAGTATGCATTTTTTTCAGATTTTTATAACATTGGGAAGTGTTTGCAATTCTTGCCCGAACTTCTCGAATTTAAGCAAAATGAACACCACTCGCTCCAACCTCCTTAAGATCTCAAAAATTTTAAATATTTCCAAAACGATTTCAAAAAATTGCTATATGGGCTTGGGAAAATAAATGTCTATCAAAAATAAAAGAGAAACCTTCTTTACCGTCGGCTTTTTCGGGTCCCCCGTTCGGTCGTATTAAATGTCCTCTCTCTGTTCGCAGGTCCGGACATCGTCCAGGATCTCCCGGCGCAGTTGACTTCCGAGGAAGAGGAGCGAAGTCTCAAACGTGAGTATTCCAAAAAAAGTCGCCAATTGGCTGAACCAAAAAATAAAATAAAAAACCCAAAAAAAAAAAAAAAAAAAAACTAAAAAAAAAATGCTCTTCCTCAGATTTCGGAACGCTGATAACCGGAAGAACGTCGCAGTCTCTCCGCCGCGAGGACCAAACGCCGTCGCTGGTGCACAACAACGCCTACAACTTCGTCGCGACGGGACGTTTCACCTTCAACAGAAAGAACCTCTACTACTCCTTCTACCTGGGCGGCTCGACGCCGCGTCCTCGAAGTCTTCAGTTCGTCGACGACACGGGCAGCATCCTCGAGGAGCAAACGATCGACCCGATAGGCGGAGTCTACCAGAACGCGACAGGAAAGCTGTGCGGAGTGTGGAGGCGCGTGCCGCGCGACTACCGGAAGCTTCTCCGAGAGGAGCGTCTCCACGTCGCGCTGGTCTGGGAGGCGACGGCGATCCTGACGGGGCAACTCTCGAGATACCGAGGTCTCTCCAGCGAGCAATTCTCCGCGTTGCTCGAGCCGAGTCTCGGCGTCGACAGGTCGTTGATGTCCGGCGCAGGAGCGACGGCGATAGTTTCAGCCTCGTCGGCCTCGGCGCCGTCGGTCCACATATCGCTCGTCTTCAACGGGGTTTTCCTCCCCAACGACGTGGCGGACGTCGCGGTGACGGTCGTCCTCGAGCACACGGAGAAGGACTACGTGGTCCTTCAGGAGGACATAGTAATAAAGAAGCCGTCAAACGAGTTGAACTTCGGTGAGGTGAGGAGCGCGCTCTCCGGCGCCGACCTGCGTCTTCTGACGAGAGGAAAACTCTCGCTGAGCATAAGCTCGAGGAAGGACCCTCGGGCGTTGAGACTGAACGGCGGGGTCGGTCCCAGAGCGACCTGCGACATGTACCAGGCTCTCCTGTCGTCGGAGTCGGCGTCGAGCGCTTCCGGACTGGCCTGGGCCTTCCTGGACCGGTTCGGAGCGCTCAGGTACGGAGTTCACATAATCGGCCTCGAGGAGGAGAGTCCCCTGGTGACGCTGGTCGACGACGGCGGCAAGAGGCGCACCGAGCTGGAGGATCTGACGCCGAGTCTCGTCGGCGGGCTGGCGAACGGCTCGCTGGAGCGACCTGGACCTCGTCTTCTGGAGCCGCTCTTCAAGGGCGAGTTGTCGGTCGTCGCGGCCTCGCATCTCGGCTCGCTGCTGCGTGGAAGGCTCGTCCAGCGACCCGTGGCCGACGCGAAGGACACCAGCGCTCCGGTGCTGCTCCGCAGGCTGAGCCAGGAAGCCGTTCATCCCGCTCCGGTCGGACTCATCTGGGCGGCGGTCGATCTCGACTGCGCTCTTCACTACGAGCTCGAGGTCACCGGACTCGCGAGCGTCGGACACTCGTCGGCCGAGCCGAGGACCCTTCGGCTCTATTTGGAGACGATGCCGCTGCTCGTCCAGGGCGCGCCGGTCGCCAGGAGACTCCTCGAGGAATTCACCGGGAACATCCTCGAGGGCTCTGTGACGGGATTGTCGCCGGTGGAGCTCTTCCGCATCGAGTCGGGCATCGGTTTTCTCGAGGTGACGGACAAGCAGACGGGGAGACTGCTGAAGGCGCCGTTCAAGGCTCGGGCGCCGCTCAGCTGCCTGCCGCACTACGCCGACAACGACGTCGCGTCCGTGGTCGCTTACAATCTTCATCCGCCGACCTCGGAGATCGAGACCGGCGCGTGCTTCCACGAGACGAGATTCTACGAGGAGGGAACGCAGTGGACCGCGAGCGCGGATCCGTGCACCATGTGCCACTGCTACAGGGGACTGGCCCAGTGCGATCCCGTACCCTGCCCGGCACTCACTTGCCAAAACGGCAAACCTATAAATCCACCGGCAGGACACTGCTGCTCCATATGCCCTGGTAAGCCGATCATTCGCAAGTCTCCATGATAATATAATGGACAATTAGATCGCGTGTTCCAAGCCGCATACCGATTATTCATTTTTTTTTATGATCATAATTTCGTGTCTAATAAAGTCCGAACTAATTTTTCGACTGGAAGTGAAATCGTACCGAAATTATGTCACGTACAGTTTCAAGATCTCGTTGTTACACCGGAAGTGACGTCATACGGGAAATACGTCACTTCCGATTCGAAAATCTCATTTTCAGACCGGAAGTGACGCCTTGCCGGAAATTTGTTACTTCCGGTTCGAAAATCTCATTTATAGACCGGAAGTGACGTCGTACGGAAAATACGTCACTTTCGATTCGAAAATCTGATTTTCAGACCGGAAGTGACGTTGTACGGAAAATACGTCCCCTCCGGTTCAAAAATCTCATTTTTAGAGCGTAAGTAACGTCGTACCGGAAATGCGTCATTTCCGGTTTGGAAATCTCATTTTGATTTTTTGACCAGTTGAACATGCCGAACCGAACTTAGGATTCTAGGAATGTAGGCAACCCAGGGACAGCTCGTAATAATAATCACAATAATAATAATGATTGTGGTAAAGAAAAAAGTTATAACGAGTAGGAAAATGAAATGAGTGCACCGTTTTTCTCATAGAATACGAAATGACACGTTTGCACAAATAATTGCAGCTCCTCCGATGAATATCAGCAGCAGCACCAACACCACGATAAAAAGCAACGCAACCAATACGACGAAAGGTTGCACACTCGCTGGACAGTTTCACTTGGCCGGAGCATCCTGGCATCCGTATCTGCCCCCTTTCGGATTCGATACCTGTGCAGTTTGCACCTGCGACGTGAGTCTAAAATTTTTTATTTTTCTAATAATAATAAATTTTTTTTATTCCTATCTCCGAAGATACGACGAATCGATTTAATATTCGTCGGTAAATCTTTGCAGCCGGTAAGCTTGGAAGTCAAGTGTCCGAGAGTGCAGTGCCCGACGTTGGAGTGCGAGGAGAAGACCGCCGTGAGGCCGGACAAGAAGGCCTGCTGCAGGCAGTGCCCGGTGATGCCGGTCACGACGGCATCGACCGGAGGTGACATGCTGCCGCGCGATCAGGCGGCCGCATCGACGAGACGAACTCCCGAGGATATTCTCTCTTCCGGCGGATGCAAGTATCCAATGGGGGGTCCTTACGAGAATGGCAAAGAGTGGCATCCCAGAGTACACTCCCACGGCGAGATGAAGTGTGTCAAGTGTCGTTGCAAGGTAACAAAAAAAAATCATTTTTTCGATTCTCGTACGGCTGAAGTTTCTCACGAGCTTCCGACCTGACGATCACGCGATAGTCAATCAGACGGCAAATAGATCGACGACGATACCTTCGATCGTTTCGATAACACTTCGGACTGTGGTTCTTTTAGATAAGGAAATAGCTCTTTTACTATCTAAAAAAAATCCGATTTTCAACCGTATGATCCGTACGAAAATCGTAGAATTTTTGTAATCGTAGAATTTTTTTAATCTTACCATTTTTTTAATCGTAGGATTTTTGTAATTTTACAATTTTTTTAATCTTACGATTTTTTAAAATCTTACCATTTCTTTAATCTGGCGAAAGATTTTGATAAACGATTATTTGTTTGCAGAACGGCGAGGTGAGGTGCGACAGAAAGAGGTGTCCGCGCTCGCTGTGCAATTCCATAGCGAATCAGCTGAAGCGCGGCGAGACATTGGCGGAGCCGGACGACTGTTGCACGGCGCAGTGTCGCAGAGCGCGGAGGCATCATCGCAATCATCATCCGCCGAAGCATTCGGTGACACCGCGAGAATTGAGTTGAAGAAGAAACGGAAATAAATTCTCCGCATCTCCGGCTTGCGCGCCGCGTTCGCCGATAAAACAGCACGGAAGCCGGCGACGTGATCGCGGAGTCACCCGGAGGATTTAACTACAGGATAACTATATAGCTTCTGGACCAGCGGTTCCCTCCAGGATCGACCAATCTCGTTTAACTCGAGCCCCGAGAGTCGATCCTGGGGTCCGAAAGAGAGTCGGGCCAGAAACACACTCGTGGAAGCAAAGATCGCCCGCTCTGCCGCTGCTGGTGCTATTTACCATTTCCATGACACTTTAAAGAGCGCCGTCGCAATCGACGTCGACTATTACTCTCTCCTCCTCGCTGTCCGGGGAGGGGAGCTGCATCGGCTCGGTCACGTCTCCAGCATCACCGACCACCTTCATTAACCAATTGATCAATCAATTTATCGTCAGCGTGCGTGCGTGTGTGTGTGTGTCTGTATGCGTGTGTGTAAAATAGACTGTAAGAGCGGAACGGAAACTGGACGTCCTGGCACGAATGACCCGATCGCAGAGAGCGTAGTCGCGCGTGTCGATCTCTGGGTACTTGGGACAATCCATCCGGCGAATATGACCGACGGAAACGAGAGAGGATTTTTTTTTTCCTTAAACTCGGAGGAGATTGCAATTGAATAAAGCTATTCATCTTTTTTTTTATAATTATTTTTTTAAATATCCTCGATGAGAGATACGAGAGAACAACCCCAGCCCTCCCCCTTGATCACGAAAGGAAAATGCAAAGCAAAAGAACATAACCCACCAACCCTCACCAAGTTACCCAGCAACCAAAGAAGACTGAAGAACCTCGATGGCGGCATCAGTTATCGTTACGCGATTGCTAATGTTTAATAATAAATCCCGCTTAATTATTACTATCGTAATCGTAATTGTAATATTAATTATTTACTAGTGTTATATCGATGCCCTATCGTCAACGATGGCGCAGCCGAAGGGGCGGCCGACGGGCTCATCGGCTCTTCGACGCTGGCTCTTCCGTTTCTTACCGATATATTTACCTTTCTATCGTTATTACAGTACACATATCTTGTTTACGCGCCACACCCACCCACGCCCCCCAGCGGACAGACCGTAGGTCGTAGTTACCGTCTACGAGTCTCTTATTTTTTATTAATTCATTATTATTGTATCGAAACGAAATTTGACCGTTTACGCATGCTGAGGATTATCGGAGTGCGACAGGGTTGCGGAAACAAGCTAACAAACTAGCTTATGTATTATATTATTGTTTCTTATTATTATTATTATTATTATTATTATTATTATTATCATTATTATTATTATTATTATTAATAATATTAATATTATTAATATTATTATTATTAATATTATTGTCGTAATGTAACGTGCTAATGAAACACCCGATTATGACGAGAGTTCGTCACGGAAGGGACGAGGAAGAGCTATCGTGCCTTAATTATCTCACCACGTGCCTGTAACAGTCAACGTCTTCGTTTATATCACGAGCTTTACTTGTAGTATCTAAGGCCACGGGCAATTATTATTCGTCGTTTATTATTAATATCCTATATGAATTTTGTACATAAGTATGCATAGGAATGACTGCGGATCGACGAGGCTCTCGTGTGGTTTTTATCCGAGAGTCTTTCAATTGTTTTTATTTAAAGAGCTAATGATCGACGAGCGCGCACCTCCGGTCCGTCGACAAAGACGATTCGATCGAAGAGACGAGCGGAGATGCCAAGAGGCGAGCTAACGAAAAAAGCGCGACGAGCAACGCGTTCAATTTTGCTGGATGAAATTGTAGCCTTGTTAAACGATCCTCGTCGAGACTCGAGGCCTCTCCTCCGAGGAAATCTCATCGACCATCGAAATCGGTCGTTGTCGAAAAGTACCGACGGCCTACGTCGAAATAAATAGCGAGTCAAAATTTTTGATACTGAAAATGACTATAATCTGTAAGTTTTGTATATTATTACTCTATTTTTTTTTGTGACTGTAGTTAAGAGGGCGACGATCGGAGAGGATGGACACGTTCGATCGTGGGGAAGTTGGGCGGAAACCGATGCTATTCTGTACTGTGCCAAAACCGATTTATAATTATTATTATCACGTTAAAAAAAAGTAGAAAAAACGAAAAAAAAACATCGCGAATAATAATATTAATCGATTTATATCATCGCCATTAATCGGTTAGTTTATTGGTTAATAGTTGACACACAACATTACACACCGTATAACTCTGCATTGCAATTCATTTTTATTATTACCAAGTTAATTTCTCAACTTGTACCTTATTTGTTGGATATTTGCTAGATAACTATTATTATTTTAATAAATCTCTGTCAAAAAAAAAGAAAAACAAACAAAAAACAAAGAACGTAAGAAAAGAATTCAGCCCCTGGAGAAGGCGCGGATAATTCTCTAAATTAGATGCAAGTTGTATGCCGATTTCAGTATTTTTCATTGAATAAAACAGCAAAAATTATTTCATGCGATTCGACCGATAATTCATTGAATCTGCGTCGATCTGTGGGTAGTTTGTACCTTGTGTTTTTATTTTTTTTATTAAAAAAAAATATATATATATACAATTCATAGCTTTTGACTCCTGGAAAATTTGACCCCCTCGTCGAGCGCCTTCAAGGCAAGATCCACGTTATCGGGGCTCGCGTTTATTCCCATGAGGCCCACGCGAAGGATCTTGCCGGCTGTCGGCCCGAGCCCACCGGAAATCTCGACAGCGCATCTAGGAAATAAATCGTCGACGTTTTAAAAATTACCCTTAAGATTTCATGATTTTATGATTTTAACATTGTAACAATTTGATGTACTTTTCCATCGCTCTTCGCGATATTATCGGTCCGCTGGCGCCCGGAGGAATTTTTATCGCGGTCACGGTCGTCAACCGATGCTCGGGATTTTTCACGAAAAATTCGAACCCTCTCGCCGATAGTCCCCGATGAAGTCTCTCCTTGGCGGCCGAGTGTCTCGCCCAGGTCGCCTCGAGGCCCTCCTCGGCGAGAATCGCCAGTGCCTCGCGCAGTCCGTAAACCAACGTGGCGCTTATAGTGTGATGATAATATGTCGTGTCACCGAAACATTTCCAATAATCGGCCAGCACCGTCATGTCCCAGTAGTACACAGGCACTCTCGTCTTCCTGGAGAAGATCTTCTTCCTGGAACACAACAAATCTTTTAAATTAAATATATAATTAAATTCAATAATAAATTTTAATTAAATAAATTAAATTTTTTTAAATATAAAAGTAAATTTAATTAATAAAAAAAATAATACGGTAATTAAAAAGTTATCATATATAACTTTGTAATTCGAAACAAATTAAAGTAACTTTAATTAAAAAGAAATAAAGATAACTTTAAATTAAAAAAGTAAAGTTCATTTAAAAAATTAAGAAAAATTAATTTTTATTTCTAAGAATAAAAATAGTTTTGGTAAAGCAATTCGCCCATATGTAAGATTTGATTATACAGCACAATCTGAGTATTGCGATGGATGTCCCTCACACAGTTATTTGGGCGATGGGCTTCCACCCGTGATCTGGGTTATTAAAATATATAAATAAATAAAAATAAATTTAATTGAAAAAAATAAAAAATGTAACGATACAAATAATAATATATTAGTTTCTCGTGGCAAGGTCCGTGGTCACGAGGGAGAGAAATCACCGGTGAAAGTATAATTGCATTGACTCGCGGCGACCGCCCTGTGCACACTCGGGTTCGATCGTTAGTTCCACTCTAGCGATTCTCCCGATTCAGCAACGTCGAAGAAATGCTTTATCAGTGAGTGGGCCGCGTGGGAACGCGCTTGGAACCGTTTCTTTATCTCGCACACCGATGTGCGTTCCCGGTTGCGCGCGGTCGTGGGAGGCGAAGGCGTTGTATCGGGTCAATTCTTACCGATACCGATTTTTTTAATGCAAAAAAAAAAAAAAAAAAAAAAATTAAACCATAAATTTCGAGCGCCACGGTCTCTTCATCGGTCGATAAATGTTCCCGTCGGAATCTCTCAGGACATCTGGCTTGCGCGAAAAACCCGACGGTCGGACGAGCCGTAATCCGATCGTCGTACGTGCGAGCCGGCACGAAACGCGAAACTCGGCGGAAGGATCGAATGAAAGATTCATAAGGCGAACTCGCGCGACCGAGAGCGAGCCGGTGTGTTTTCTCTCCGTGTGTGATTCACGAAACCGCGCAATGCCTGCCGACCGAGTCACGACGGGCATGTGTCCTTTGTCGACTACGTTTGGTCTGTCGGGAAAACTCCGTGCCCTCGAATCTCCGTGTCTCACGACGACGCATTGATATTCCGAAACGGAGCCGCGGCGGCGAGCGCCGGCTCTCACGGTCTAATGAATTCTAGTTTACGACAATGGATCTCTAGCCAGGAAATATATTGCGAACGTTCGGTGACGCACTTTTTTTTCCTCTTTTTGCTTCCTCGTAGAGGAAGCTTTATTTCGGGAAAAAAAAGTTGAAAATACAAAATTTTCATATCGCTTCCTCATAAAAGATGAAAATTTTTATTTTCGTATCACTTTCTTATAAAATTTAAAAATAAAATTTTTATTGCTTTTTTACAATGTTACTAATTCGCAAAGCTTCGTCTATGAGGAAGCCAAAAGTACAGAAAGTGCTTTCTCATACAAGAAGCTTTGCGAATAAAGGAACATTATGAGGAAGCGTTATGAAAACTTTGATCCTCAACTTTTTTTTTTTTGCACGTCGGAGAAACGTGTCTGTTTCTCCGTGTGAAAAAAAAATGAAAAATGATATTTTTCTTTGCGTACTCCGTTCGAAATGAAATTTCATCTTTGGGAAGTCTCTGTGAATACATTAGCTTTATAAAAGCTAATACTAATTTCGGCTAAGCTAATTTCGGGCGAGGACTCCGATAAGTCGTTTTAAAAAAAAAAAACCCGACGAACGACCCAAAGAAAAGCTCTGAACATGGTCGTCTTTCCGGTTTCTTTTTGATCAACACTGGAAAAACGACTCATCCTCAACCTGACAATTTATATTTTTTTCGGTCGTTTTTCCGGAAGAAAAGTGTCACAGAACGACCAGTCCTTTTTCGGGTCTTTCGATGGTCGCTTGACCTGCTGGGGATCTTTTTCTTCACGTACTCAGCTCGAGGACTGAAAGAGATGGGAGTAATTCCGGCCGGCGCACCGAGGACTTTTTGACTTCCGGTATAGACCGCGTCGACGCCCCAGGCATCGGCGAAAAACGCTTCGCCTCCGAGCGAAGCGACCGTGTCGACGATCAGCAATGCTCCGTATCTGTAAATAAAAATAGGATACGATTATTGGCCGCAAGGTGTACGAGCTGGCGAGGCACACGTTGATTCGTTACTTGTGAACAACGTCCCCGACGCCCTCGAGCGGTTGTCTCAGTCCGGTCGACGATTCGGCGTGAACCACGAACACAACGGCGGGTCGATGCTTTCTCATCGCTGACTCGAGCTCCTCGAGGGTAAAGGCCACTCCCAGTTCTGGTACCATAAGCTCGACCTGTTGATCAAACGAATTCGCACGTGCCAATTGGCTTTTACTTTTCGCGCAGTTAAAAATCATTTTCACCGGGCGAATTTTTAACAGGATTTTTTGCACGATTTTTGCATTTTTTTGAAGTTATTTAACATTTAGATGTATTCATGGAAATGAAAGTTCTTCAAACCTGAGCGCCGATTCGCTTGGCCATGTCGGCGGCGCGTTCGCCCCAAATTCCGCTTACTACGATGAGAACCTTGTCTCCGGCCTCCAGCAAGTTTCCCAGACACGCTTCCAAACCCCCATGGCCCGACGCGCTTATCGCCAAGGTCAGCCTGTTTCGCGTTTGAAAAGCGTACTGCAATCCTGCTCTGATCTCCTGCATGAGCTGCAATTAAATATAAGTCCATCGGTTTTGGTATAAACAATTAAAACATATGGTATAAACAATTAAAACAGATGGTATAAACAATTAAAACAGATGGTATAAACAATTAAAACATATGGTATAAACAATTAAAACATATGGGCTTTCATACAGGAAGCCCATACAGCATCCAGGATAGCATACAGGAGTGGATGTCGAAAATCCGAAATCACTCCCATACGCTATATTCTCGAGATTTCGGCTTTCATAGCATACAGGAGTGGATTTCGAAAAATCCAAAATCACTCCTATACTCCTATATTCTCGAGATTTCGGCTTTCATCGCATATAGAAGTGGTACAGCATATAAAAGAAAGATAACACTTACAAACATAATGTATATTGTATAAAAATATATTACGAATAGAAAAGTTTACTGAAGAAGGAAAAAAAAAGAGTGGCACGGTTAAACTGCCGCCCGGTTGATCCGCCCCGTTTAATCAAACTGTACTTCCAGTTTGAAAATCTCATTTTTCAACCGAAAGTGACTTCATACGGTAGAATGTCGCTTCTGATTTGAAAATCTCATTTTTCGACCGGAAGTGATGTCATACTGGAAATACGTCACTTCCGGGTTGAAAAATGAAGTTTACAAACCGGAAGTGAAGTATCTCCACTATGGCGTCACTAGAGCGTGCAAATGAACATTACAAAAGGCGTGGAAACATAAAAAAAATTAACGTGAGAATCGGCATCGAACTCACGATGACGGCATTGTGAGCTTTAGGCTTTAATGCTCGCAGCCACAAGAGCTTAGTTAAACGAAGAAATGTTGACGGCTTATGGCTAACTGGCCTGCTTGCTTCTCAAAATATTCGATTAATTAATTCAGTCAATCAATACATTGGCTCTAGCACAGAAAAAAATCATCTCAAGGCTAATTAATAAACGTTAATTCGCTTTACATGATAATTTTTTTCGTCAACTCGCGGAGTCTCAAAGGATACGCTTGATCACACAACATTGCGTATTTTTTCGCGCCGAACACGAGAATCCGATATCAGTTTTCGCCTCGGGTCAAGTCGAACACTGCTTATCGACGAGATAAATTATTTTTTTAACTTTTCATTCCGACCAAAGTTTCTCACGAGTGAATCTCTGAGCTTCGGTCTCGCGCAATTTAATTAAATTTTTTTCAGTCGATATAGAAATCGGCAAATGAAAAAAGATATCGCTGAATAATTTTCGAAACAATCCCGGCACGTACAGGGCTCATTTACCTGACAAGTTTCTGGATGCAGGTGTCCCAGAACCTGATTTCCAAGGGCACGAAGTACCCGGGGAGAACAATTGCTCGGCCCCGGCCCCATGAGCGTTCTCGCCGGGATCTTCAGCGGCTCGAACAGTTCCCTCGTAGGCTGCACATCCAGCTCGATTCTTTTCATACCCCGGCCAGCCATTATTCCTCCAATTATTGTGCGTTAATTCTTAAAAAAAAAATAAATCAAGACTCCGACGTTGTTGCCCGGTCAAAAACGTCCGTATTGTCCGGTCGTTCCACTGTCTGGAAAAATAATAAGCTATTGATAGCAATTATCGCAATTACGACGCGGCGACAACCGTTCTATGAATTACGCAACAAAACGTATTATCCGATACCGTTTTCCCCCGAAGCTCCGCGGCCTCTTTTATCTCCGCAAGAGTGGCGGCGAAGTGGATGGAGACGCATTTTTTTTTTTTTTTTTTTGTCGAGCTTATCGCGGTTCCGATACGGAAAATTCCGAGACTCGGCGCCTTGGAGAGACGTCGAACGAGCGCTCTAGTGGAGAGTCTCTTCACCTCGATCATCTTCGCGGAGGAGCTCTGCATGCTCGACGGTGTGGACCGCACGGTGAATGCAGTAAAATGCTTCTCTTTCCTTCTCGAGAGCTGGGTCCGGAGAATCTGCAGCATTTAGCCGCGGTCTGCCCAGCTTCGGACTGCACATTCTCCGATGCGGCGGTCGGTAAGATGCCAAGGAATCTCGACGGGTGTTTCCTCCGCCGTTCCCCCTGCCGATGACTGCAGATCGTATTCTTGCGGGGGATTTTCCGGATGATTGGTCTGGAAACAAGAAGAAAAATACAAGTTTACTGTACATTCGAGATTAAGGGAACATTGTGGATCGCTACGAGGAAAGCCTCTTAAGACTTCTCCAAATCGTGCAAAAAAATTGTATATTGAATTAATAAATTAAGTTGATTAGTTAATTGCGAGAATTTGCCAAGACGCAAGCTTCAACGGATTCGAGTAACGAGTTAACGTGCTAAAAAAATCTGAAAAAATTCACAGACGCTCCTTGAAGTGTTGTTTTTTTGATAACGCAGAAGAACATTTATTACGAACATCCGTATCGTTTCTGTGCTCAAAAGAAAGCATTGTCTTTTACGATTGGCAAACAGTCCCCGGTACCTGAAGCGTTAATCGCAATTTCTGTTCTTGTCTGCTAGTGTTAAATTTTGTGTGATTTATAAGCCATGGATCTCACGTTGGGCCCAACGCGTTATTAAATAAATAAATAAATAAATAAATAAATAAATAAATAAATAAATAAATATTCCAAATTCAGAGAACATTGTGGGTCACTATGAGGAAATCCTGTTACGGCATCGCTGTAGTTACCCGATACAGTCAATATCGTTTCCCACGTTTTACCCGAGAAACTTCAGAGCGAAAGTACGAGACTATCGCCGATTAGGATCGACGACAAGCAATGAGTCTTCGTCGCCGGAGTATTCCGTTGAACGATGATCTCTTCTCTCGGTACGGAGAGAAGATATGTGCGCGGCTGTCGGGGTGATCGTCCAGCTGCCACGCGCGCCTCCGGGAACACTCCGCCTCGCGAGAACCTGAAATTTTAAATAAAAAAAAACGAACGATGTAGAAACCGAAAAAGAAGAGTTGGGAAAAAAATACATAAAAATAGAGGAAACGACGGCGAGGAGGAACGGCCTGGAACGCGACAGCTGTCGGGGCCTCCGTGTTCAAAGGCGCTCTCTCGCCCACGCCTTGCGTAGACGAAACACACCGAGATAATTAATTGCGTCCAGGCCTCTACCGAAACAATCTTGAATTCCGGCGCTCGCTCTCAAAATTAGACGCCTGTTACCCGCGCCCCCTCCGACGCCGCTGCTACTCGTCCGTTTTCTACCTCGGCAAAGTTTTCGCCTCAGGTAGTGCAGAGAAGCATCCGGGGGGTCTCAACGTCCCAGGACCGTTTCCTTTGCTTTCTTCCGCACTCCATTATAAGCCACCCTCGATCCGAAAAGGACATCGTCAAAATTCCTTCGGATGTAAATCAGCCAGAGGCCTTCTATTTTTTGCGTATAGTGTAAAGTCTCTGCAGATGGAATTTGGTAAAACAATAT
>JAPYZC010002878.1:0-35020 GCA_030522665.1 Ichneumoninae sp. A BG-2022a | reverse complement strand
TGTGTAACTTTTTTTCTGTGCATCATATAATGTTTGCAGTTACGATTACAAGTGTCATAATGGATTTTCAATACTTCAATTCGGAATAAATCAGATCTGTATAGGAGTGTCCAAAGATTGGGACGTGTCCGAACATCGGTATCGTTACCTTACAACGAATGGGAAACCGAATGACCTATTGAATGGTGTATTAAATGATCGTACAAGTGGGATTTTCAATGGTAATTAATGGAATCCTTAGCCAACGGATGCGCTCATACTACCTCGATACTCGAGCAACCGCGACTGCGTCTGACCAGCAATGACGACCCAAACTCCGATAGGCTCCCGTCTCCTCGCTCGGTACTAAATTTCGCCGGACGGCCGGAAAAAATTGACCTTTCGAATTCAACACGCTAATGCGATAATCTCTCCGGACCCAACTCTTCGATAATGGCGAAATACGTAATATTCTCGAAGGCTTTCCGCCCTTCGCTCCAATTCGCTCTCAGATCGTTACCGGTTTATCGCGCCAACAGGCTCGCATCCATTAGATACGTTCGATAATTCACCGCTCGAAACGGGTGTAAACCCATCGCATTCATGGCGGAGAATCCTCGAGACGTAATGGACGAATAATAATTAACAAGACAATCCTCCTCCACGCCGCTCGCCCTCCTATCCAAGCCTCATCATCGCTCCTCGCTCGATATCTCGTGTGAAAATAAGCGAAACAAACTGGCGTAAAAAAAAATGTAATTAACTTTTCGCTGCCTCCGCGAAGCGCTGACGCCGATCGACGACGAAAATTCGAAATCCACTGATTGATCGCCGCTGCAATCGAGTCTCATTATCGCGCACTTAATTGTTACGCCGTAACGGAAGAGGGACATAATCTCGTTGGATGTAGCCTCGTGGGAGCCGCAGCTGCATAGAGCCCTGTTCACCAGTCATATTCAGTTATACCTACTGCACAAGGGGTGTGTAACGAACTGCGGTGCGGAGTTCGAGGGCCTCGGTGAATCGACTGGGAATTGGGAGCGGAGAGTGGAAAATAGAGAAAGCCTGCAAGAGAAACTCCGGTCCAACCGGGGGTTGGCGAGAGAGCCCTTAGCGTCAGGTAGTACTCACGGCCCGGTTCTGAACTCACTCGGCGTTCGGCTCGCAGAGACACAGAAACGCTTATGAAAGAGGAACCCGGTGAGATAGGGCGGAAGGGCTGGTGGCAAGGTGAACCGGGCGTAACTCAAATTCAAATCCAATTATGGCAGGCGAAAATCCCGTGTACGCTCGGTCAGAGAGGACGAGTTTGCAGTAACTGCATGAGCTTTAAAATAAAGGACCATATTTCACGAACGAGGTGTGCGCGCTCTCACGAGAGGGGGGGGGGGGCTCACAGTGTATTATTACGTTTCTACGTCGTCCGACCCAGTTCATTCGTTCTAACAACTGCGTGACTGCGGCCCTTGTACTCTAACTGCGCTCATATCCGATAATATATTGCCACGTTGGAACGAAGGTCGAAGCTGCCGCGCGCTCTATGATTTCACCGTCGCGATTTCGGCACCCCGAATTTTCACCGGCAAATTTCCTTGACCAAAGGGCATCGCCGACATGTCCGCGCTACGCTCTTTGATCAACAAGCTTCCCGGAGTTTTGTAACCCCCAGCCGCTTTCGGACCTCATCAAGGCCTCCAATTTGCATGCGGTTGGATGATAAAATTTGATTTAAAAATTGTGCGCATACCTTCCTCTATGAGAAAGTTATGCGCACAATATTAATAAATGAGACAGCCACGTGCAAATTACTTTCCCGTCTTTACGTAATATAAAAAATGTCTACATCTCAAAAAATAAAATAAAACCGTCAAAATTTAGAGCAGAATTTATTGTAGAAAATCGCAAACTGAAATTTGTGGATTTCGTCGTATTGAGGCAATATTTTTATCTATTAATCACCCGCTCGTTACAAAACTATAACGCATTTTCCTCTCTGCGTGATAGTTGATTCAGAAACTCGTGTCAGGCGTGAAAACAAAATTTTTCAAAAAACTCAACATTTTCCAAATCCCATAAAATTTAACCGGTTGGATCAATTTTTGACAAATTTAATAGGAAACATTGAACAGTGTTAATCCATTCCCGTGTCAAATTTGAGTGTTTCTCGACGTTTTCGACCATTTCCAATATACCGAAATCACGCAATATGCAAAAAAAAAAAATCCCGTCTGACATCCATTGACTTAACCACTGCCCAGATATACCTCAAACAGGTCGAACGCCTCGTCCACAACACAATAGCGAACGATTCCCGCGGACATCGATAATCAGTCCCATACGAACTTTTAATTTAATTTCTCCCCTACCGCAAATCTCCCATGTTCATCCGTGGAAAAACATTCGCCCGCTTTGCCGCGCACCTGCGCGTCCCGGTTAATGAAGAGATTATCGGAGCCGAGCGTTCAACCCAATTCCGCTTCTCTCTCCCGTGTCTCGCTTGGCTTCTCACTCGCGAGACACGGAGGGATCGCGCCTTATCAGCGATACTAAGTAATTAACGGGTGCGCTCGCGGATTTTTCCGGCCATTATTCCTTCACGGTTCGCGGCGCAGAAGAGAAACGAAGGTGGGCGAGGAGGAGAAAACGTGAAGAGTGCGCGTTGTGAGCGCAAGAGCCGCGTAGCGCGTGGACGAGCGAGCGGAGTATCGCGAACGTAAATCAAAGGGCCGTCGTCGGTGCGCGAATCGGGCCGGGAGGGGAAAAGAGGTCGTTGACGACCGAGACGAAGAAAGGAACCCAGTGAATCGGATGAAGCGATGAGGTGGTCTTCGTTGTCGCCGGGCGGGGGCAACCGGGGAACAACCGCACTGGTTAACCAGCGCTGACGCCCTCGCACGGAGCGGGCACGAGAGAGAGAGCCAGCCTGGCCTCGTTAGATTTATCGCTTTATTTAAAGCCCACAAAGTAACGGCACCGACGCTGACGTACAACCCTCGCGAAGGCTCGCGCGCCCTCTCCGAGTTTCGCCCCTGCCGCGCTCTCCTGCGCTCGCGACAAGCTGCTTTGTGCGAAAAAAAAAACGGTAAGCAAAAAAATACGATTACTGTCAACGTTCGGGCGAGGGAAAATGAAAGGCCGAGAGATCAGCGATCGCGTAATCGGAAGATGGTGAATGAAAAAATTAAGGCTGCACTTGTTTTACACACTGCTTCGAGGGGCTTTACGAGGGACTACATTGTAAAAATAAATTGTAAATTTAATGTAATAGAACTGGAAATTTTCTGGCATTGATCATATTGTTTAAACATTAATGTACTTTGCTTGCAAAAAAAAATTACCAGATTTAAAAATTAGAAATCTTTTGCTTGAAATTTACAAAATTTTCATGAAAAATACAAATTTTACTGTAAAATTGCAACGCACATGTGTTTGAAGTTTCAGAAATGGGTTACGTAAAAAAGCTTCCAATACTGTTCATTAATTATCAACCAAATTTATTTACAGTGTATGTTCGAGATGGTTTTCATGCGGCGGAAATAGATCGCGGGCTCTTGGCGATATTTGTATTTTTAATCGTACAAGATGTTCGGGACTCGAGACACTTTGCCGATTCAGACCGACGACGGGGTGATGAATAATTCGCTGAAGTGCGGGAAGTGGGATTTCTGGCGGCGAAAGTTTGTGTAGGGGAAAGCGGGGCAAAATGGGACGGGACACAACGCAATTTTCCGATAACTTTTGGATAGTTGCGGAGGTGGTCAGTGCGGTAAATCGTTGGTAGAAATTGGGGCATCTAAACATTATTGGAATATTGAGTTTTGCACCACTGCCCCATTTTCTAAAAAACAACGTGGACAATCGGGGTAGGGTAAAAAATGGGCCACAAGTCTAAGTGATAGTGGAGCGCAAAGGGACAACAATCCGAAAAACATTAGGGTAAAAGTGGGGAATATGGACCGGTGCATTTATCATTGATTTACGTGTTAATTGAGGTGGGCCATATTCACCACTTTCACCCTATTATTATTTTCTCACCAATATGCCAAAGTTCTCCCGCACCAAGGACTCCGTCGTGGTGCGCGTTTTCCCGGGCAAGACAGGAACGCGTATGGTACGCGGGAGACACTCGAGGATGCGGGAGTAAGGTTTAATATGTCAAAGGACAGATGATCAACAAAACGAAAAAACATTCACGTCATACGGATGCCGGTACCAATTTCCTTTGTGCGTGGAACAATGTCATGCGTGTTCCATGCGTTCCGCACGCCTGGCGCATATCCCACGACGGAATTCCTCACATGTGGGCGAGCGCCGGATTAACTACTCATACTCACTGCAATTAGTCTCTTTGGCACCGTCTGGTTTTTCATCCGGCGTTGTACGGTTGGCGATAAATAAAATTGCGCAGCCGAGTACAAAGAGAGTGTATGATCTGGTCGAAAAAGGCCATGTCGATTGCTCGTTCGATTGTTCGACCTGTGTATCACCTGTCTGTATATGCGACAGTTCATCGATCTATCAGTAGCTGCCGATTGTTTCGCTGCGACTGCAGCTGATAGGGTTGATGCTTTCCCATAAAATTCTGGTGACTCCAGGCGCGTGTAATTCCTTTGATAACCATCTACTGATTGGGATGTAAGAAAATGGTTATTAAGAAAATTAGTATGGGAAAACATTTGCAGTATTTAAGGTAGTACTAGCAGAATGACTGACGCCGCCTAAGTTTGAGAGAAAAAAGACAAAGATCACAAACACTTCTCGATGAGAAAAAAATCTGTAAAAAATGCTAGCATACAAAAGGTGTTGAAAAAATTGTTTGTGCATAATAATAATTTCAGAATGTTCATAACAAAGTACTGAAAAAAATACTACCTTAAGGACCGGGTAGGACTTAAATAAGGCTTGGGGCGCCCACCCAGGCTCCAACTACTCCGAATCCACCTCCGGGTCCTAAGTATTCTTTTGCTGGGACTGCAGTTGATAGGGTTGATGTTTTCTCATGCGGTTCTAGAGAGCACACGTCGATGTAATTTTTTTAATAACCATTTTTATACCAATCGGTAGATGGTCAAATCCTTCTATCATCCTGATAATGCGGCTTGACCATGTACCGATAGGAATGTAAAAATGGTTTAAAAACTTATTATATCCGCGTGTATTCACTAAAGGCGTATGGGAAAACATCTGGAGTGATTCTAGGATGGAATGTGGTTACTGCCGATCCTCCAAGGATCCACATGCGGGTCCTAAGTATTCATTTGCTGGGACTGCAGTTGATAGGGTTGATGTTTTCTCATGCGGTTCTAGAGAGCACACGTCGATGTAATTTTTTTAATAATCATTTTTATACCAATCAGTAGATGGTCAAACCTTCCTATCATCCCGATAGAGAGGCTTGACTATCTACCGATAGGGATGTAAAAAAGCTTCCTCTATGAGGAAGCAAAATGGTTTTAAAAAATATTACATCCGCGTGTACTCACTAAAGTCGTGTGGAAAAACGTCTGGAGTGATTCTAGGATGGGATGGCATTTAAATAAAGATGGGGACGCCCGCCCAGGCTGTGATTACTGCCGATCCTCCAAGAATCCACCTCCACTTCCTAAGTATTCCCCAGCCAGCATTTCCTATTGGACTTTCTCCGACATCCTTTGACGATTCTTCAATTCTATCTTGGAGCGCGAGTGCCAGCGCGTACACTTTTCCAGGTAAAGTCCCACTCGTAGGTTCTTTCTCTGATTCACCCCGAGTCGAGTAATCTCTTTTACACTGTCTCGGTATCTTTCCGATAGTTCGAACTCGTCCACTTCCATCGCGGATATCGACGCCGAGCTTAAGAGCTTTACTTCACTTCGCGTGTCTCTTGTCTCGTATTTTTACTCTCTCAAAGCGATTTTTTTTCTATAATCTCTGTAAAGTGTATCATCTCGGAGAGCCAAACGTCGAGCGATGTGTATAAAATTGTACATCTAGTTCAATTTTTTGTCACTATTATAATTAAAAAATATATTCTCTGCATAAAAAACAAATGTAACTCGAATGATTCTTCAGAGATTGCGCGATCACGATAATTTTTCCCCGAAATCAATGGACCGCCCCCTTAATAATGTTTTCAGCACCTTGTATATGCTAAAATTTTTTCAGATTTTTTTCTCATCGAGAAGTGTTTGCTTCGTCTTTTTTCTCTCGAACTTAGGCGGCGTCAGTCGTTGTGCTAGTACTACCTTAAAGAAAGCGTGTTTGGCCGTGAGACGAGCCCTTTCGTTTGGGAGTCTTGTCGGTATTTTTATTTATTTTTGTCTCTCACTCTTATCTACGACCCTGCCCGTGTATATCCGCGCTCTGCAACTCTTCTACGGCGCTCGTGGGAAAGACTTTGACGGGCAGCCAGGTGGTTCGCATACACACGTCGGTCCGTGTAGCGTGCTCCTCACTCTCGTTCGAGAGAAGCTCCCCCACGGCTCGTCGTATTTCTCCATCACTATCACCCATCGTCTATAGGAGCCCTACCGGTGCTCGGATAGTTCCTCCGGCCACTGGCCCGTTACGAGTGGAAACGGTGGACAGCTCTTTGAGACCCGCGGCCTCGCGCGGAGGATGCCCCGTCGCAGTAAATGTCACGCGAATGTAATTTATTTATAGCTCGCAAGAGAGAAAACCAGGGAGAGAGTGAGTATCGCGGAGAATAGCGATGAGAGAAACGCGAGTAACTCAGCGGTATGGAAAATCGATCCCTTCTCTACCTGCGTGTGCGTCAGTTTTTTTTTCCACCGGACCAAGAGGGATGCTAAGGGTCGAATTTTAAGACCTTAGTTTGAACTTCAGATCGAACTTAAGGAGGGAGTCTCGCTGCGCGCTGACTTCGCATAAGTTCGACAACAATAAGAAAATTGTAAGTACTTCTTGATGGTGTAAAAATCTGAAAAAAATCATGTATACTAAAAGTACTGAGAAGATTAATTTTGCATAATAATAATTGCAAAATGTTATTCATGAATTCATCAAAAAATTAATTGGTTAACAAATTACACGGCAACAAAACTTTTCTTTTTATGAAAATGATTTGTTTATTTTTCTGAATACGTATGAATTTTTTCAGATTTTTAAGTAATCGTTGATTTTTTTTTTATAGAACAAAAAATGTCAACACATCCTCTTCCCTCCTCGCCGTCGATCTCTGCCGCGTGTGTGCGAATGCATCGAGAACGATGCAAAAAAAATTGAATCCTCAAGGAGTTGAACGCTTCCGTGCACCGAGACGCGTTATTTCCCCCGCGTCTCGGTGCGTCTTACTTCCATCCTCGCTTTTTTTTCTGCCTTCCTCTCCCGCATTGCTCATTTTATTTTTTAATGCCATAAAAACCGTGCACGGCGAGGCTTATGCGTCGTCTCCCCCACATATTTATATATAGCACACGCAAACACGCACCGCCTGTCGCCGTACTGGAAAAGTACGCCTAGCACTAACAGCGCCGCCGCGAGACTCAGGGATTTTCGTGTGGCTCACTCTTCCACTTTTTCCATTTTTTTATATATATACATACATTTTTTATTTTATTTTTGTTCCTCCCCGTCCCTTTCGCGATCTCGTTTTCTCAATGATCTCGCGCGAGTGTGCATACACTCCTCGGTATATACTCGAGTGCACTGCGCCATGTGACGAGTGGAGGAGGGAAGCGAGGCTCTGCAGCGGGTGGGATTCAGCCAGGAAGGAGGAATGTTGGCACTTTGGGGGTGGTGAGAGGCTGTTGAAAGAGGGATACGCTATATTATGTAGAATCAACTATATACCTTTTTTAATATACACATATATTATATGTATATGTATATGTATATGTATATGTATATGTATATGTATATGTATATGTATATGTATATGTATATGTATATGTATATGTATATGTATATGGAGAGAGAGAGAGTAATATATATGTAGAGGAGTGGGACTGTGTTGAATTCCGTGCCTCGTAATTTTTAACGACGTGAGCCGGCGCTCCGCGTCTCGTTTAATCGTTTCAACAAAACGACGAGCTCTTTCCTCCCTCGCTCCGCATCTCGCGAGCCTGGAGGAGCGGGCCGGCACCGCCGGCGGGCTCGAAACTTCACGTGCACGCTCGTCTGGAGCCAGAGGCAACGGGCGCGAGGTTCGGTCACCGCGAAAACCCCCGGCAGGATCCACCACCACGTCGTCCGCCCATTCTCATCGTCTAACGACCCCGCATTATGCGATTCCGGAAAACTCGGCTTAATTAAAGATTATAACGCGTGAAATGAATTCGAGCGAGACACAACCAGAGCCACCCTCCCCCCTCCCTCCTTGCGGAAGTCGCTGGGAGAGACGAACGGGAAGCAAGGCGAAAGAGAGACGGGACGTTGAAGTGGAGAGGGGGAAAACACACACGCGCACACGCGCGAGCTCGAAAATTGCGGTGTTCGTCATCGGGGCTGAAATCCCTCCGAGGTGAAAATGTGGAAAACTGAATAATATATTATATATAAAATTTTATACATATTTTGAATATAATGTAAAATAATATCCAAGCCACTCTCGGCGAGAGAGAAACCAGTCGCGCGTACCTACGCGGAATTCTCGGTTCCGGAAACTCTAGTAATGACGTATTAAATTATAATCATTAAACGACTAATTTTTTTAAAATTAATTCATTTATTCTGTTTTTTTTAAATAAATTTCACGGGTGACTTCCCTCGCGAGTCACGTGTCGCGGGTGCGTGCGAGAGGCGCGACAATGAGGCGCGTTTCCTAAAGACGTACGCGCAAATTACAAACTGTTAGTCGCCCCGCGAATCGCCCATGACAAAACAGTCGACGGAAATCGTTTTCTTTTTATTTTTGCGAAATTTAATTTTAGTGGTGGCAAGTGTGTATTCGTACAACACATACGATGCATTAAAGACCTTTACAGTTTTTATACATTTTATACATTTTATACATTTTATACATTTTATACATTTTATACGTTTTATACATTTTACACATTTCATACATTTATAATTGCATCGAAATAATGTCAACCCGCCATTGACCGCAGTCCTTCAGCCCTTTAATTTTTATCGTTAAGAAAAAATTTAATTTTAATTTTTATTACGTCTCTCCTTTATTTTTCTTGTTCGGGAATGAAAAGTATTATTGTTGAGAAAAAGATTTTATATGAAATCCCGTTGGGGTGAGTCTGTTGGATATTACTTCGCTCTCGGTGTACGCGGAACGAAGTGCATTGTCGTTACAGAGAGAAGCGAGGAGGGAGGGCTGAGCGAACAGTCGCGAGACTCTGCGGCCCTCTCGACTCGCCATCGTACCATTCGTCCGGACTATTCCGGAGTCGTGCTTCGGCTCGGTGCCCACCCAAGGCGCTTCTCGAGACCTCAACAAGCAATTTCCTAAGCTCGGCACCGCACCCCCGGCTACCACCATCCTCCGTTTGCCCCCGCCCCCCCTCCCTACCCTTCCGCCTGCCGCAGTCCCCGTCTCGCCCTAGTGAATATCCGAATCTTGCCGCGGAGGTCCGGACGAGCCAACGAGGCGAGCTCATACATCCGCACTTGTGTTATACAGAGTCGAGCGACAGGACGACCCGATGAAAAGATGAAACACCAGGGATATTATATACACATATATATATATATAATATATATATATATAATATATATAATATATATATTTGATATATATATATATATATATATACTCACACAGAGCGCTCAAAAGTAATAAGGGAGCTTTTGTTCTCTGCTATTCATCAAGACGTCCCGCGCGGACAATATTCTCGATTTTTCCTTTTCTCCTCGACGTTACATAATTCGTGACTGGAAGGGATCTCTTTACCTACCCACAAAAATTTGTTCACCCTCGAGAAGATTTTTATTACACCGAGACATTGGGTAGAAAATAAATTTTTAAGAAAAAACATTTTGTTTATTTATTTGGTGTTTGTTAAAACAGCGACGTTGTGGACGCGACTATTTACGGAAGTTGGGCGTTTGTCTGAGTTTCGCGGCTGCGTCGGGGATTCCCCTGGTGTCTCCGGCGAGCCCGTCTGACCCGAGCGGGACCGTCACTACTGGCTGGGAGATCTTCACCGACCTACATTTTTTTCACTGCCGTGATTTTTTTACACCTAGACGTTACACCCAAAATAATAATAATAATAATAAAATTTTTAAAATGAAACTGGTGCGTTGGTGTAATGGTTAGCGTTCTCGCCTCTAAACCAGAGCATCGATAGGTCGAGGGTTCGATTCCCCGTGCCGTCATTTCATTGAGAAATGAATATATGGGCGGCTCCAGATATATACTTGAGGCCCACGCGTACTTGTCCGTGTGTGCCACAAATATATAGCTGTAGGCCATCTTTACATTCTCGGCGAAACTTGAACGCAGCTCCTGTATTATATTTTCATATATTTTCTGCAGTTTCCCTATGCCTTTAGTTGTAAGACTAAGGCGAATGCGATACAGGGGGGAAGTCGGCTGCAGCCCAAAAATGGGGGGACCGGCTCGGTTCGTACACTGAGAAAACGAAATGGTTGGATTAAGCAAATGCGCGGTGACATACGTTCAAAAGTGTATTTTGATGGTACAACAAAAATGTTTGTATCGGTCGACAAATTTTGAATAAATTGAAGCAAGTAATCGTTTAACAAAAGAATGCTTTATTTGCACCAAACAAATAACAGCTTTGAACGTATGTCACCGCAACTTTTGGTTAATTCAACGAATTTTTTTTCTCAGTGTAAGGACAAAAAAAACAGAAATGGACAAGAAAATTTAAAAAATGAGGATTTAGTAACTACGCATTAACCGAGCCGACCCACTATAAGGCAGCAGCTTTGAGAAGCGGGGGACAATAACGATAAAAAAAATTATTTACAATTTTTCCCGACGAAAAACAGCCACGTTGTGGACGCGACTATTTTCGCAATTTGTGCGTTTGTCCGAGTTTCAGGGCTGCATCGGGGATTCCCCTGACCAACTCTCCGGCGAGCTGGTCTGACCCGAGCGGGACCGTTACACACACACACACACACACACACACACATATGGGAGGGGGCGGAAGTTGAAGAAGCCATTCGAGAGTCGAAGCCCAATGTTGACTGAAGCGTGGGAGATTCGGGGTGAAAACGTTAAGGAACGCTGAGGGTGAGGAGTGGGAGGATCGAGCGCTAGGAACGACGGGAGAAGTCGATGATGGAAAGTAGGGACCGGGTGTCCAACAGGCCACCCTCCAATTTCCTGCTATTCATCGAGGAGCGACAGTTACGAGGCTCTTCATCCGCGCCCTTTTCCTCGCCTCATCCCTCCCGGGTCCCCGGTAACGCTCGACACAACCGAGACTGCATCTCTACCCATCTCGCTCCGCCATTCCCAACCCCCTCCTCCCCCCCGCCGCCCCCCGCGCGACAATTCCCTCGGCAAAACTCTCGCGGCAACGATCGCGAAATTCCGCTAACGCGGAGGAGACCTGGCAGTTCCAGTCTGCGACCGGAATTTCGCATTTTCAGTCGCACAAACATCGATAACGAGATTCTGAAACCGGTAGTGACGTATTTCCGGTATGACGTAACTTCCGCTCGAAAAATGAGATTCTCAAATCGGAAATGATGTATTTCCGGTGTGACGTAACTTCCGGTCGAAAAATGATATCCTCAAAGCAGAAGTAACGTATTTCTGGTGTGACGTCACTTCCGGTCGAAAAATGCGATTCTCAAACCGCGAGTGACCACTTTCCTGTGTGACCTGACATCCGGTCGAAGAAATGAGATTTTCAAACGTGAAGTGACGTATTTTCTGTACGACGTCACTTCCGATTGAAAAATGAGATTTTCAATCGGTCACGACGATACTTTTCATTAATTTCTCCATAACGTCATTTGCCGATTTAAGAGTGAGGTTTTCAAACCGGAAGTGACTTTACAGAGAACACTGAGAAAAAAGGATGGAATTTCCTACTATAGCGAATAGTTCCCAGAGGGGACGTCTATATAGATAGTTCGCGATAGTATATATTCAATTGATTTAACTATGATCATAGTTACAACTATAATTTTTGGTCGTTGTCGTAACTGTAAAATATAGACATGTCCCCCCTGGGAACTATTTACTATGTAAGCTTTTCTCAGTGAACACTTGTTGTTTTTCTCTGGAATGTATCTCGAATCCAGCCAGTGACAGAAGCGTGTGACTTAAGCGGGACAGTAAACTGGGTAACGGAACGTGCGTGATACATTTCAAATGTATTTGGAGTGGACCCAAGGCAGATTCATGGTCTTCGAATATGCAATGTTCGCGGACGACGAATCTACGGAATGGGGCACAAGCTCCGATACCGTGTCCGCTACAGGCGCAGCGATGATATTTTTCGTCGAGCCAATGTGTCGAGCCTGGCTCAATACCGGCGGTCTTCATCTCGAAGTCGTGGGAATGGAGAGTGCTCCGGCGCGTTTTCCACGATACAACGGCTGTGAATTTCGTTGCCGAAGCGTAAAACAACCTTTGCGCGTTTTATCGCCCCTCGCCAGTTCGCCGGATGCAGAGAACGACGATAGCACGATCTTTACGACGTCCGTGCGATTCGTCGATCTGAGGAGAAGCACAGATCTCGGGGAATCGCGCGGACTTTCCCATGACATTTCTAGCACGACCGCGGGTCCGGAATGGGAGCAATGACGCAGCTGAGATTTGTACTCGAGCGACGTACTTCCGGTGCGATGCCGATTCGACTCCCGACGCCAATGGGATTAGCGCAGGTGTAGAAGAACCGTCGAACGGTGCCGTCCTAAGGTAATTCGGTGATACGGCTCGACCTTGCATATTTCCGCGAGGCGAACCAATCACCCGGGCCTTGGCAGGCCTTCGTTTTCGCGAAGCCACAAAGATTCGCCCAAATTGAAATTGCTCATAAAATCCCCACCGCGCGGATCGTTCAACATTCTCCACGCCTTCCGGATACTTTCCCGTCTTTCACACTCTAAAAAGAAGCGTGGCAAGTGTGTTAAAACGACTCGCAACACACATATCATATGTGTTATGCCATCCAAACGCATCAATAAAATACCTGTGGGTCGGCTTGCCTGTTTACACGAATTACACGCGCAAAGCGTGTCAAAACAACACGCTCGGTAGACCGCAGTGTTGCCCCGTTCCCTTTCCATCGTCTTTTTTTTCTCCCAGCGTAATGATCGAGCGGAGAATTTGGAGACTTGTAGATATTAATATTGCAGATGGACGGTCGAAGTATCGAAGATAGAAAACATATGGTGTTCACCAGGATTCGAACCCGGATTAATCGGTTACTGCACCCAGAAAAAGAATTTATTAAGATATTTTACTTCATCTTAATAAACGGTGGCCGTCAAATAAATTTTTTTCTGGCTATGAGTAAGAGCGCTAACCACTGCGCTAATGTCACCTATACGTTTCTCTCATTCGAATCGTCCTCTTATATGCAATGCAGGGCCGTCGCACCAGTCTCTTCGCCCACTTATCATAGTCGACTCGCGTATACCCGGTGAGGAAAAATCGAAGACCTCCTTACCGAACGCCTTCATATCCGTTCCTCGCTCGGAGGACACTTCTTCGCCAGCGGCGCGCGCCGCTCTAAGATTCGAGCAAAGGTCTCACCGCAATGCCACTTAAGGGTGAGTTATAGTCTGGCGGCACCGAGCGATTTCTTCACCGCCCTTTCTCCTTTCTCCCAATGGCCCGCCCTTGAAACTCGGCCCTCTCACTCCGGCAGTCTTCATATCTTCGGTAGCGTTCTCTTCCCTCCTCCGGGATCCTTCGGGATCGTCAGCCAAACCATCGCGGCCCAAAAACCCTCCCTTTCTCATTTATTCTACCAACCCCCCCCCCCCCCACCCCAGTCCCATTCGCCATCCCTATCCGCACGTTCTTCTCATTCCCATGCTCACCGAGTTTTTATTTCACGGTGCGACTCTATATAGGCATCGTTCACCGGGATGAATGCCCGATTTTATTATCGATAATATCGGTCCGGCGTCGGGGGAGGAAAGGAAAATAGCGACGTCGATAAACGTCTCCCGTGAGCTCGAACGGGAGATTCGTATAGCCGGAGGTGGAGGGACCGAATTAAAGAGGGTTTACAGAGGCGACTGCGGAGAAGGTTGACACGGGTAGCTGAGTCAGTGGGGAAAAAGAGAAGGAAGTGTGCCGGGGGAGAGATGCGAGCAGCGGGGGGTGGAAGGGGGGGGGCGAGAGCCAGGAACCAGCAGCTTAAGCTGAGAAAAGTCTTTAAAATAGTGGCACGAAAGGGTACTTCGGCACGGAGGAATCGCCCCGGCCGACTTAAGCGGTTCCTTATGGAGTCCCGTGTCGGTCCTCGTTTCGTGTGATTACCGCCGGAAAGAAATTGCCGCTTTCTCGCATTCCGTGTGGGGATTTTCAAGGCTTCCAACGACCTCCTCATCCTTTCTCCCCCCCCCCTCGCCCCCGCCTTCGCTGCCCTTTCCCATCCCGGCCTGCGCTACTTTTCTTACTAGCCCCCCTCTACGAAGCTCTATTGCTTTACGAGCGTATACTATATTTTTCTTTTTTTTACGCTTCCATTCCACGTCGCGTTTCGTCCTTTTTTTCCAAATCGCTCCGTTTAATTTTTAGAGGCAAATTTTACACCCAGAAAAAAAATTTTTTTGACGGCCACCGTTTATTAAGATTAAGTAAAATATTTATTTGATGTAAATAAATATTTATTTCATCTAAGTAATTATTTACTTAATTTAAATAAATATTTATTTACATCAAATAAATATTTTACTTAATCTTAATAAACGGTGGCCGTAAAATAAATTTTTTTTCTGGGTGTAGCCGTCCGGTCGCCCGAACATCCCGCAAAGTCTTTAAATTTTTTACAAAAATGATTTATTACTATTTATTATTATTTATTATTTAAATTTTCCAAAAAATTGGGTGCCAAAAAGAAAAAAGAAAAGAAAGAATTTCGAAGAACCGAGTATCCAAACGGCGTTTCACGCTCGAGACAGAAGAGCTTCAGGAATGTTGGTGTACAGTTGATTGGTCCATTGCGTCTCCCAGTGCCAAACGAGATTACGGAGAAGCAAGGTAGCTTGGAAAAAAAAATATATAAAGAATGCGAGTTTAATTGATAATAGAACGAGGAGAGCAGTTCAACTGTCGGGCATCTGAAACAAGAGACTCGACGACGGCGCTGATGAGGAAAGACGGGTGAAGCGTGTTCCCTCCTACCGAGATACCGATGGAATATTTTCTCGCGCGATAACGTCGGCTTGTCGGAGATTTCAATGTTATTAGTTAATTTAATTTTTTTGAACGAATACACGGAGTAATTGCAGTGTCGCGATTGAAACTCGCCAGCCAATCTCTTAGAGTGATAAAAAATACGACCGAATCAACTGACGATTCGGACCAGGACGTTGAAACAAATATTTTGTTGGTACAGATAAGAGATTGATTAGTTCAACCATTTTTTTGATGATTTTAGTAAAATATTTTCGAGGTAATAAAATATTTTGTTCGGTCAATTAAATATTTATTTGAAGGATTTCTGCCCGAATATTCAGTTGATTCAACCGCATTTTTTATCAGTGCAGCTCCAGTCTTTCCACTAAATGCGTACATTTTTTGTACGACAAAAAAATCGCATGAAATTTAATGGACCGGACTGCAAGTTTTTACACAAAAACTTATATTAAATTTCAATTACAATCGTGATGAAAAATTAATGTTATGTGTATTAAAAACAATAGAAATACTTTATTTTGAATAATCGACTTTAATTTTACTACGAAAGTACTTCAAATTTTTATAATTTACTTTAACCTCAATAAAAAAGTATATTAATTTTTTGTCACAATTGCACATTAAATTGAATGTACCAGTCTTAGCATAAAAACTTCCAGTCCGATGCATAAAATAAAAAAAAATGTACAGTGTCTCCAACCGAAACGACGAAGAGATAATTCGGTGTCGGTCCTTTCGGACATCTCGAAGTCTCGTTTGGCTCGAGGCTTGTAGTTCGACGTGCGCCGAGCGCCGAAACTTCCCCGCGAATGCAACTGTGCGCCAGTCAGACGCAGAGGTCTTCGCTCACCGCCGCTGCCGTTGACACTCTCGATTGTACTTGCGGTATCGGATGGCAAAGTCAATAACCGACGCGGCATGAGGAAACGCGACAAAAAGTGTACGGCGGATGGCACGGAGCGGGGCCGACGAAGAGTCAAGCGAGAGTTTGGCGAATGAAAAACGAAGAAAAAAAATCAAAGTCGAAGGACTCGAGCGTGCATCGGCGCACCCACGTACAGGTGCGGGAAAACGCTTTTCGATTGAATCCAGTTACGTTAAAGTCGAACCTCGCACAGCAGCCTCCGCGAATGGAACCGAGAATTTCTCTCGGGTTTTTTCCGTTACATTGGTCAGAATAACTCGCAAGCAGCCCTTGGGTTCTCGCGCCGATGTGTACCGTGTACATAGACTTGCGCACAGTACACACGAGAAGGTGAACGCCGCGCCGTACGTCGCGCAGGATAGAATGGTCGAGAACGGTGGTGAGATGAAGATTGAAGGAAAGCCGGAGAGAGCTTCGTTCGCGACCTTCTTCCCGCTCGACACTCCACGAAAAGAATAATCTCGCCCGATACTCGACGACTGAATTCTGATCAATTTTTCATACCAGCGGGTAGCAAAGAAAATTCCTCGAGAGGGGCAAAACGGATCATTTTTTTGTGGACACATTTTCTTGCTGCGCGTTGTGCGCAAAACTGAATCCTTGTGTACGACTGAACCCGTTTTGCCCCGTTCCGACCGGGTCGCCGCGAAGCGGAGTCGCGCCATCATTGACTTTGTTCTTCCGCAATAGTAATTGCAGTACACGTATACAAGTGGGCATTTCCGGACAATCATGCTCGATCCTCCAGCGTTATCGGCGTTGCAAAAATCCTGACATAAAAAAAAGAAAACCTTCGCGTTTCGCAGCAATTCTGGTGCGCTTCGTGCCGTCCGCTCGAATGATTCTCCATAGATCAAACCTCCGTTCGTCTCGCGTCTCCGATTTCCCGCTCCGCGATACTCGTCCGTGGCATTAACGATGACGATAATGATAACGACAATAACAACGACGTTTACGCACACAGTCCGCCGTATTTCTCCGTCGCCCGCTCGCTCCCGGCGTGGAAAGAGGCGCATCCCGGTGGCAGACGCGACACTTACGATTCCCGTTCGGTATACGCCCGGTTGCACAATCACGAAATAATTACAATGCAGGGCCGCGCGGTCGGTGGATAAGCCGAATGCAAGCCGGGTAACCGCAATTAAAGCAATAATAGCCGCGGTACGATTCCTACCACGAACACGAGGGGGCGGCTGGGAGGTTCCCTCCTCCGTTTGCAAAACCAGCCCTACCCTCGCCCTGTACGTAAACGCTTCGGTCTCTGTATTCCCATCCTCACCCCCCCCCCCCACCCTGACGTCCAACACCCTCCACCTCACCTGCAAACCCCGAAAGCGCACGTCGGGCTTTACGATTATTATTACTATATTACCGTCATCAGCGCCGTTGTTCGTAATCGACCGTGGAAACGTCGTTTCCGCCCTCCCCCTGCAACCCCCCCCCCCTCTAGCTACTCCACATGTCTCACCCTCGGCACTCACCCTCCGCCTCCCGTTCTTACCTCTTACCATTCCTCTTCGGTTCTTTTCCCTATTTTTTTTTCTTCTTCCCTACCATAATATTTTTCTCTCCTCTCCCCCCCCCCCCCCCCCCTCCCCCCACCGGTGCTAAGTAGTAGTTGCAGTCGCGTGCCGAGAGATCGATATCGAGCTGGAAGCACGCGTCCCGGGAAGAAACTTTCGACCCCCACCCCGAGCCTCCCCATCTCGTCGAGGGGCTCGTGTGCTTACTCTCTAACAGGTCGAGATGTTTGTTTATAAACGCGACGGGGGTTGCCTCATAGAATTGGTTTCCATTCGAGTGGCGCTGCGGAGCCAGTGAAAATCCTGACTACTGCCTCAATTTGGGACGCAATTAATTTCGATTCAGTCCGCGACTTGGTATAACGAGTTTGAGAGGGTTGGGCGACGGGGCGGCGAGGGAGAGACACGGAGTTTGGCTGCTGGGGGGGATGCGGGTCACGAGGCGCCAAGACCTTTGGGCGAGTGCGAGGAGAGAAATTTGCTTGTTAAATATGCATTCGAGCGCAAATACACCTCGCGAGAGCCACGGTACTTGCGACGGATCTGGCGCAGCGGTGATGGCTTCGAACGTCCGGAGGGTTGAAATCATTCACGGCGAGTCCGCGAATGGAACGGGACTGCGGTTCACGATTTGCTTCGGTCGCGCAACGGGCAAAAGGTTTCGGGAGAGCGACGACTGCGTTGGCTTATCGTGGGTGATGCGGCAGTTTTTTTCACTGGTTCAGGTTGCAGTGAACATTGCATTTCGTTAAGGTTAATACACCGAAAAAAAGATCATTGATTCAAGTAAAAACAGCTTGCGGACTGCCAATGAAATAAAAAAGTTGGTTCGATTGTACTCTGAATTCGTACAGTTTGATACCGGATTGAAATGATTACATGTCACCTTAACAGTGTTGCCGTCGTTGTTTCAATGTTATATGGAATAGCAAGAATTGAAAGTAGAATTGAAATAAACATTTTTTTCTTCAGAAGCCCGCAAGCTAATTTTTTGCCGTGTACGATAAACAGAATCTGAGATCTCTTGTGAACGGTTCCTGTGAACATCAGGACGATTTTTGCAGGGCCCAATGAACGCTTTAGAAATTTCTTCGATTTTTTGGTATTTTGGACGATTGTAAATACGGACGAATAAATAATGAATATGCATTATCATACGTTAGTGGCGACTCAGTCATTAAAATACCAAATCAACTTTTATGTCATCCATGTCAGGAAGATAGGACATTTATGGGTAGCGCAGTGGCGGAGCTCTTGTTTGGTAACGCGAAGGTCGTTCGATTCTATGACGAGTCGAAAGTTTTTTTCCAACATAATTAGATCGAGGTTTGGCTCGTAAGCATCAGTAACAAGGCAGAAAGACTCTGATGCACGGATGACATTTGGTTTATTGTTTTTTTTTCATAATATTCGCTTTAAAATAATAACCAATGGTGACCATTAAAAAATTGAATGGTTACCATTCAGGAATTGAATGGTTACCATTCAGGAGTTGAATGGTTACCATTCAGAAATGTAATGGTTGTCCGAATGGTGCGGCAATTTTCTATTAGACATATTCCAATCGTTATCCCGATGGTTTTTTCTGAATGGTGACCAATGGTTCATTTTCTGAACGGTATCACCCGAGAACTGGCCAATAGTACCGACTTCATCCCTCAACGCCCCCACAGTTGAAGAAAAGATCAAATCCTTTCGTGTAATATCACCCGTTAATTTTTGGGTGATACGAAAAATATTGGCGTTCAAATGGAAATCCGTGTCGATATTGGAAATCCCAATATCGACAGGCCATGTCACCCTGAATTATCCGAATCATGTCTCTTCGACCTGAAAAACAACGACATTTTCATGTACCTTTCGATAAATTATTACCGAAGACCAAGTAATTGTGCACGTCTGGAAATCAATTCACTCCGAGGTTTCTAAGTTCAGAACGTTCCCTCAGCCTCTATTCTTACCTCACCGCCGCACGGATTGCATTTCTGCCAAGACGTAGGTCTGGTTACCGTATTCGTGAGCTGCATTATTCGTATCAATTCTCCCGAGCCCAACGTGCACCGCGACCATCATTGTATCGTCTATTAGATACACCGGGGAGACTTCGATATCGATATCGGATATCCAATTATTTAACGGTCTACCGCAATACAATCGAGAGGGATGGTTCCTTAATTGGGTATACATTATGTATCGCTATTCCAGATATCGCACAAAGTTTCACCTCGTCGACAAAAAAAAAAAAAAACAACCAAAGAAATCTTCCTAATCCATTCTCCGTGCACTCGCTTCCGCTTCGTTCGCCGCAATGTCTGCGCTCTTGACTCGACCAAAATAATTGCATCGTTCTCTGTACTTTCACGCTGGGACCGTCCGGGGAGAGATCTAGAAGAATGGTTCTTTTTTTTTGTTCTTTTTCTCATTTTGCCTGACTGCAATCACAGCAGTCAGGAGGAATAAGGAGAGGAGGAAAGACGAGGAGGAGGAGGAAGCGGAAACATTGGGCGAGCTACCGCAGACTCGGTCGCCCTCGGGGATGAACGAGGGAGACGAACCGGGGGAGAAGAGTGAAGCGCCGGAGAGGGAGATACAAAAAAAAAGGGTAGCAGGAGGAAAACGAGTGGCCATAATTCTAATGAGTTTTACAGAGGAGTCTTTAAGAGTCGTGAGCCAAGAGAGACAGGGGAATGCCCGCTGCGCCGGAGACTGCGGAGCGCCGGGACGCAGTGGAAAACGAGATCGTTCGCCGACTTTTGGGCGAGGCGTGGGACGAAGCCAGGGCGCAAAGAATGGTACATAAAAAGGAAAGAAGTAAGACATAAAAAAATAGGGGTATGGTACGGTATCAGGACACAGCGTGCGGGAGAGACGGATGGAAATACCTTGCTCGGGGTTGGGGGTGAGGGAGCGCGACGGTGGGGGGGGGGGGGTACAAGAGGAAACGGAAGGGACATTTGTAGAGCCACTTGGCACGAACCGGCGATATTTCTGCGCTCAGTCTCGGAGTAATTTTGTCAAACGATCGATATGCGCGACACCTCACAAAAGTCATTGCACTCCCTCGACCCCTCGCAGGGACGAGTGTGGCGAACTGAAAGCGCGGGGCAAAATGGACGGCTGTGGCTAAGAATTGACGGTCTCATAATTTTATCGCGACCGGAACGAGTCCTGCAGAACGAGACGTCGCCCAGGTGGGATTCTGACGTTGCTGGTAAAACGGCACATCGCTGGGCCTTACCGCGGAAAAAAATGGTTCAGCTGCTGTAACAAAATGAGTTTTGCTGACAATGACGACGTTCCCGCTGCAAAACGATTAGTAAAAGCTTTTAAAGTGGAAGTTACGTCGACCAGGAAAAATTTGAAAAATTTCGTTGTGACGACACCTCCGGGTTGAACATTTTCTTTTTAAACCGGAAGTGATGTCAACCAGGAAACATTTGGCAATTTCGTTGAGGTGCCGGAAATACGTCACATTCGATCCTTTCAAATGTTTACCTTAGTAGATATTTTTGAGCGCTAGATCGCCCTGTCAGGACCATATTAGGCTTTCTCAAGACCTTATTAGGCTTTGATAGGACCTTATTAGGCCTTGTCGAGACCTTATTAGGTTTTGTCAGGACCCTATTAGGCCTTGTCAAGACCTTATTAGGTCTTGTCAGGACCCTATGAAGCTTTGTCAGGGCTTTATTAGGCCTCGTCAGGACCGTATTAGGTTTTGTTCGGACCTTATCGTGATTTAATATGAAGTACTATATTTTCTATATATTCCGTACTTTGCATCCCAACTATGTTACTACTACTCTTCCATAATTATTACATTCGCATATTATATTATATTATATTACATTATATTATATTATATTATATTATATTGCATTATATATTCTTATATTATATTCTTACTGTAATTATTCATATTGACCCATAGTACAACTAGGACATAATAAACACACTAATACCAATACTTTTCTACTTCTAAAATGCCAAAGACGGTAAACCTACGAAATGTTGCGAGCAATTTACTATATACCTATACTAGCAATATCATTCACCACACGCACATATGCACTTATTGTAAAAGGGTTCGTCCCGTGAATCCAATTAAAAAAAAAATTATTGTAAAATGCCAGCCCCCCAAAAAAATGGTTAATTCGTAGATACAGCCATACCGGCTACGAGGTTGCGTCAGAAGTTTCGTGTGATAGGGCTAATAAACTGTCTCCCCTATATCCGTAGACCAAAAATCTCACCGTTGATGCAATGCCACCGTTGTACACGTAAATTAAAGTCCCCGCAGGCGGCAGCGCTATTCTTTAGCGTGTAAAAGACACACAACGAGTGGCCATATCACCCCTGGAATTACCCTATATTAGCCATGCGTTAACCAACGAGGCCATTGCGAACTTTTAAAACTTCTTCGTCTGCGCGGTTCGCGCGAGGACACGGCGGGCGACGCGGGCTCGAAAAGGGTTGCGCGGTAAAGCAACGAAAGGGTCGGGCGAGAAACTCCGCGTTCATCCCCCAGAGCTTTGTGCACTAGCAAAGCGTTCGTGATGGAGTGTTACGACCAACGGGATTGCAACGCTCGGTAGTGGCAGTGAAACTTTGTTAACCTCGGCTTTCTCATTATTCATCTTCGGCTCCGGTGATTCTCGCTTTTCTTTCGGCCCCCTTGTTTTCCTACCACGTTGCATTGCTCCGCCGACAAAGCTAGGACGAAATTTGTCTTAAACGGCGAGAACGAGCAGGTTTTCATGATCATCGAAGAGGAATCAATTTTTGCCATTGATTTTTTGTTTTTCCACTTTTTAACGGCAGGCTTCGGTGATTCTCGCTTTTCATTCAGCCCCCTTGTTTTCCCACCGCATTACATCGCTCTTCCGATAAAGCTCCAACAAAATGTGTCTTAAACCGCGAGAACAAGCAGCTTTTCATGATCATCAAAAAGGAATCAATTTTTGTCATTGATTTTTTGTTTTCCCACTTTTTAACGGCAGACTTCGGTGATTCTCGCTTTTCTTTCGGCCGCCTTATTTTCCCACCTCGTTGCATCGCTCCGCCGATAAAGCTCGGGCAAAATGTGTCTTAAACCTCGAGAACAAGTATCGAAGAGGAATCAATTTTTGTCACCGATTTTTTCTTTTTCCCACACTTTAACGACGGTTCGGAGCATCGTCTACGAGCTGTTGAATTGTTTTAAAATTGTTATTCGGAGCATCATTGGGTAGCTCGGATACCAGGTTGCGATGGATAATTGGGCTTTTCGACGTAGGATCCAATTCGGCTGAGACCGGTCGTCGGATACGAACAGAAGTGGTGTATGCGGCAGAGGCGAAACAGAAGGAGACCTCGGGGTCGGTCCGACGGGGTCAAAACACTAGAAAGTTTATTCGACCTCGGGGAGAAGCTGTTGTAACCGATGTTCGCCGCTCCAAAGTTCATTGAAACGAAACGAAACTGCGAAACAATGCGGAGAGGTCCGCCGGTATTGAAAGCCCGGCCCGCTCGCTAGAGCTTTTTTTTCTCGCTTCGGTCCGCATAGAATGCGTTGAAACAGAATGATTTCGATACATTTTATTACAGACCGACTTTTTTATATTGTTTGTATGTACCTTATTCATTCTCATCACGAGTCTCGACGCATACTCGAGCACAGCGGAACAAATGTTTTTACGTTCACCAAAGATTTCTCGTCCGAAAAAAATTCACATTTCTCGTCCGCTATTGTCAACGAAGCGTAGTTTTAACAGACTCAAAAGAATTTGAAAACTATCGAGAAAAAAGTGTTATAAAATTTCAACAAAAAATGTAAAGCAGACCTTATTACACATCAGCTGTTTTTGTAGGATCGGCTAATTGTTTATTGGCGAATGCACACTGAAAAAAAAAAATCGTATGGAATTTAATGTACTGGTACTTGAAGTTTTTATGCATAAATTGATATATTAAATTGTATGTACTATTGTTAATTAACATACAGTATATTAGAAAATTTAGAAATGCTTTACATTTAGTAATTTAATGATACCTTATAAAAGTAATACACACCCAATAATTTACTTTAAATTTCTCTGTAAGGGTCCATTTATTTTTCATCACAATCGCTCGGGCACAATGAGTTTCGGCCCAAACTTGGATCTTGAGTTCAATCTCAAGAGCGATCTTAACTTAAAACTAATGTCTTAAACTTCGACCCTCAGTCTATACCCAGAAAAATAATTTATGTGACGGCCACCGTTTATTCGGTTCAAGTAAAATATTTATTTGATTTAAATAAATATTTATTTCATTTAAGTAACTATTTACTTAACTTAAATAAATATTTTTTTTTATCTAATAAATATTTTACTTAAACCAAATAAACGTTGGCCGTCGAATAAATAATTTTTCTGGGTGTAGCTATTTGTAGGATCAGCTAATCGGTGATTGGCAGTTGCAACCACCGAATCTTGGCCTCACAGTCGTCCGGATCGCGAATTCTCGTACTGCTTATCGGACCGACGATGGTCGTGAAAGGGGTTCGAAGCTCGCGAGTCCCAGCGCCCTTTCCCGGGGTCTCAAGAAGAAACACCGACGGAAACTTCGGCGTGCAGCTAGGAACCGGGCAACGAAGGCCTCGAAGCCGCTCCGAGTTGCTTTTGGAAGACCCGCGCGACCGGAATTCGTAAGTTCGTCGTCGCTTCCGGTCTCCCTCCCAAGTTCTCCCCTCGAACCATCCTCCTCCGTTCCCCCGCGCCGACACCGTCGGGCTGCTTACTCGCGAGCGAAAGGACGGCACACGTTTGATAGGTTTTCCGAAAAGTGTGGGAGAAACGAAGACGCGAGGACGGAGGAACTGGAGCGCGTGCAAGCAGCAACTTATAAGTACATCCCCAGAATTTCGGAGATAGAGAGAGTTTCGTTTCAATAAACTTACTGCAATAAAGCAATGGGGGTGGCGCGAGTGTGTACCAAGCATTGTGCGGGAACACCGGAGCAGGAAGGGCCCTCGGTATCTATCACGGTTCGCAGAAAATACAAACTTTTCGTGCGAGAGATTAAATTAGTAAACCGTAGAAACAAGTATAACGACGAGGTGGAGGGGGAGAAAAAAAAGAGCCTAGTTTGTAAGCCGCGAAAAGTTCGCCCTTTTGACTGGCTTCGTCGAAAAGGGTATTTTAAGCTTCGGGAAAGTATAAAACGAGAGGTCGGGTGGTTGCGCAAAGTTCCCTGTGGGAGGCTAAAGAGGCAAGTAGGTCACCGTCGCCGGAGCACCTCTTCACTTCGACTTTGCGATCGAAAAGCTATCGCGCACGAATAGCCGGGCAAGTTTGCCGGAGGTTTCGATCGGCGCGGCTTTGATGATGCACAGTCGCGTTACAATAGCCGATTACGTGTGTGCGTCCATGTGCGAGAGAGTACGCGAAAAATGCGATCGTTATCGAAAAATTCCCCAATTTTCGTTGAGTACAATCGAGGAGAGCGAGCGGCGCTCAGCACAATACCCGGTGAAGCATGCAGGTTTTGCGGATGAAACGGACGCGGTCGATGGTCGGGCCAGCGATTGTCGAAGCCCCAATGTCTGTCTAAGTATTGGCTCGCCAATGGTTGGATTGACAATCTGCGGCCACTTCTTGGCTGCGTTTGACTCGCCAATTGTTGGTTTGTCGGTTTGAGGTCCATGTTCGGCCGAGTATTTGGTAGTCATTTATGGTTTGACTCGCCAATTATTCGTTTGTCGGTTTGAGACCAATGTTCGGCCGAGTATTTGGTAGCCATCGGTTGGTTTGACTCCTAGCCAATTGTTTATTTGTCGGTTTGAAGCCAATGTTCGGCCGAGTATTTGGTAGCCGTCGGTTGGTTTGACTCCTAGCCAATTGTTCGATCGTCGGTTTGAGGCCAATGTCCGGCTGAGCATGAACCATTGATTTGCCAATTTTAGGACGATGTTCAGTCGAATATCAATTCGCCAACGATTGATCTGTTGATGCATGAACTCACGATGCATGGCAACATCGGTGTCCAGCTTCGGCCGGATGGGGGTTGAAAATTTGTACGATCGAAGTGCAAAATAGCCGATATTTGAAAATAGGAAAATTACGTATGGTCAAATGTACAACGGGCAGTCTTCTGAGAGACCTTAAGTAGTAAATAATAAATGAGAACATAAATAAATCGAAATTAACTTATGTGGAGAACAAATACATGAATGGGCGACATTGCAAGCGGTGAACCGTAGAATAGCCGATAATTCGAACACTAGAGAGTCCTGGAAATTTATAATTGCGAACGGTAAGAGTGCTCATAATTTCGTATTCGGTATATTTATATTAGACCGTCGAAATAGCTCACATTAGTTCGCTCTTTTGATGTAATTTTCAGCGATTCTTGCCTTTTGCTATTCGCTTCCGCTATTTCCACTCTCGCTATTTCGGTGCTTCGATATAGCGCGTATCTGAGTTTTAGTCATTGGAAATCGGTATTCTCGACATACCTCTGACAGGTATATAGGCTATTAATAATATCAGTTTGTCTCAATTTAAAACTTCAACATTTCAGCCCTTCTAAATCTGTTTGTTTGAAATCTTGACTTGGAACTTTTGAAAATCCATTTCGAAATAAAAAAAGTCCTTGAAAAAATAACCTTTCCGCGAAACGATGATTTGTCTCGGCGATCTATCGAAAATACAATTCTCGAAATATTAATTTCTTGATATTTTAACATTAGCAATGATGAAATTTCGAAACATCAAGTTTCCTAAATTCCGGTCGGTTAAAATGTTGACCACCCCAAAAAATATCGCTGATCCTTGTTGAGAGGAATGTGAATGACCAACGCAGAACCGATTGGATGCGGTGTCGTAATTTCCCGGCGTGACCGGAAGTTTCCACCCGCTAGGAATTGAGACTGCGACATTCGATAAATTCACAACCCGCTCCCCCCGCGCTGCCGGAGGAGTGGCCAAGAGAGCCATTCATCTATATTCAGAACAAGCCGGCTCTCGGCCGGAGTGCGCGAAGACGACGTCGGAGAACGGCGAACGGTTCTTGGGGCACCGGCTGAGCTCGGTGTTGTCCGAGTGCTTTACGACGCGAAGCCGCAAACGACTGTTTGTCGACAGTGCTCGACTCCTCCTGGCCTCTGTTGCCACTCGACGTCCTGCAGGAGACCCGGACAGTCGAGAGGGTGCTTTACGAGTGACGTAAGCGCCTCGCCAACCCCGTCCAGTGGATGCGAGAAACCCAGCGCCAGGATCGCCAGAGTCACTGCCGTTGACTGTAGCTAATTTCTGGAAAGGTCCTTCCGGCGATCGCTGCTTTACGGTGTGTTTATTCGACGGAGGAGCATCCCGCCGGGTATTCCCTCATGCAATTAAACGGACCACGAAACCACCGCAACCAGTTCGCGCGAATCCCGTGGGATCGTCAGCTCGATGCGACCGATTTAGCAAAAAGGCTCCGAATCGCCGGGATCGCAAAGTGACCGGATGGATCGCTGTCGACAGGGGAGATCGGGGACAAAAGTAACAAAAATCCTTTTTAATTTTTAACTATAAATGTTATATTCTACAATTGGTTGGTTATAAATTATAAGTGTATAAATTATCGCTGATTGCTTATAATGTAAGAATAAAATAAATAAAATATACTGGTATAGGTATTGATATTGGAAGAAATTAATTATTGCTGGTACAGTTGACCCGGATCGATTGTTACAATCGACCCCACACATGATTATTAGCAAAGTTACTGTGGCATCGGTTAATAACAATCTAAAACTAATCGTCTCAGCGATCAAAATGTTCCACAAAAATGTACCTTTCAACTCCTTGTGCTTGTTTGCACTAACATATTGTATTGTGTTGCCTAGCTGACGCGATCCGCACAGCCGAAAAATCTTTGAAAACTCAGCTATGAGGTGATTGCATGGTCGTAAGGTGATGTCTATAATGTTGCTCACTTCATATCCGATGCGCATGGTTGCGCGACCGCTTGTTACAATTGACCCGTGTTACTTTTGCCCCCGGTCTCCCCTACCGCAAGGACATTCCCGATCCTGCCGAAAAACAGATGGATGGAGATGCAAGAGGGAAAGGAAAGAAAAAACGTTGCAATCTATTTCCGATGCGAGAAACGATCGTCCGATGATCATTGGGCGACATTCGGAGTCCGGTCGAGCGGGTGTTTTATCGGAGGGTCGCGTCCAGTCGCCTCCTCCACTTTCCCGGATGCCCCCCGAGGTTCGAGTGCAGAAATCACGTCCCCCACGTACGTCGTCGCCCCCCTTTAATACAACGCTCCGTCGGCCGATGCACGAATTCACCATTCCCGAAACGGCCGACCCTCGTTCCGCGGCTGCTTCCCGTGAGGAGGACGAGAAAGAAAGATCACGGGGCGATAGAAAGATAGTTGCGGGGGAGGATTGACCGAGCCGGAACCGTAAAAAAAAGCGCGGTGTACCATCGTTACGAGGTGGCGGCCAATCAGCCGGTAATCGTTCCTCGACCAATCGTGCTCTGCTCGCTCGACGAGTGAACCCTCCCCGGGGAGAAGATACGCCAGCGACTTCGGACCCTCCACCGGTGATGTCTCCTTCCTGTAGGGGAGAGCGGGGCAAAATGGAACAGTGGGGCAAAACGGGACAGTGAGGGCAAAACTCAATTTTCCAATGATTTTCGGATGATCCGTTTGGTCCCAATTATACATCAGTGTTTTCGAACCCGTTTTGCCCCACGTACCACCATCGCCAGCATCCAAAAATCATTGGAACATTGCGTTTTGTCTCATTATCCCGTCTGGCCCCGCTGTGCCATTTTGCCCCGCTCTCCCCTATTCCGTTTCTTTCGTCCGCTCGTCGTCTCTGCCATAAATCCTGGAGCGGAGTTTCTTGCTCGCCGCCTGGACAACCGCAAAGTTGAAACACCGAAGCTGACAATCTTCACCGACGGAGCGCGCTGAAGAAGCGCTGGAGACGAGCCGGCGCTTCCACGGCCGCTGCGTCGGCGACGGAGGAAACGCCACGGTCTGCGCGATGCCAAACGAAAAAACTTCCATGGCTCACGTACACTCAAGGTTTTAATACTCTCCAGGTTGCCGCGGCGAGTTAAGTCCAACCGGACGGGACGACGGTGAAGCGGCTGGCCTGGCTCCTCGAGATACGTCAGCGAAGTTCCTTAGGCAAGCTGGACGCGGTCCAGGGACGGCGAGTCGTATTTCTATCTCCGACCGAGGGAGGAAACGTGGACGGGGGGGGGGGAGGAAAGACGGGACAGGCGTCTTCCAGGAGGATGACGGGCGATGGCCGAGGACCACAAGAGGCCGGACGTGCCTTCACGTAATTCGAGCGGATGAAGGAATGCGCCGCGAGCGAGGCTCAACCAAGACCAGCCGCGAAGATACCGCACGGCTCCTTCCGCCCCCCCCCCCCCTCGTCCAGAAGAATGTCTCACTGTTCACCGGGTTCGCTCTGTATGCTCAGACACTTGTAGGAAAGAGCGGGGTAAAATGGCACACCAGGGCAAAACGGGATACCGAGACAAAACGCAATTCTCCAATAGTTATTTAAATCAAATAAATATTTCACTTAAACCAAATAAACAGTGGCCGTCAAATAAATTTTTTTTCTGAGTGTGGTGATGACGGTACATGGGGCAAAACGGGTTTAAAAATCCGGATGTATCGTTGGGACAAAATGGGGCATCCAAAAATTATTGGAAAATTGAGCTTTGCCCTCACTGTCCCATTTTGTCCCGCTGTGCCATTTTGCTCCAGTCTCCCCTAAGTAAGACACACACACGGAGAAATCCTTGTTTACTTGTCACTCAGAACCGCATCTGCACTCGGGCGAGTGCGAACGAAGGAGACGCGGGGCGAAGTAGTGTGAAACCTGGCCGGGTGAGACCAAATGGATGTGTGTAAGATAGGGTTGCCGTTTTTAAATCGATTAATCGACGGAACGATCTTTACATAGCAAATAATCGATTATTTGGATCGATTGTCACTGGCCGATTAACTTACTGAATCGATTTGTCATATTCAAGATTGATTCACATATTGTACCCGTATGCTATAGTAACAAAAGAAAAATTAATTTTGCGATCGTAGATTGTGTGCAGCACTTCTTTTTGCGAGCCGACGGTTTATGCGTGCCGACGACAAGTGACACATGCGAGGGAAAGGAACAACTATATATTTTGTGTTCGTCTATTGCATGCATCTCTTGTTGTTTTTTTTATCGTTTAATCGTTTTTTAATCGAAGTGACTACGTCACTCACCACAAAGTTTCAAGATTTTTTTCTTCATTTTTTCAAACTTCGTTATGCCCGCCCCTTGGTGAACTTCAGTGCGACTTTCATGGTTGTTCAAAGATCTTAATAAATAAAACTACTACTCCTACTAAGATTACCAAAAATAATAACAAAGGAATCTATGAGAATGTTCAACTATGTACGAAAAAAGTATAAAACTCTATTTATTTATTGAGTAAGATAGTATGGTAAAAAATGTATCTCTTGTAATTCAAACGTTTGGATTTATTGGCACATATCGACTGCTAAGAAACAATGTAATTTAATGTAAGAGATACTCTCTTTTGTCTCTTAGTAGTCGATACAACACCATAATTTAACCTTTCTTACGAGACAATTAAAAATATCGATTTTTAATAGATCGATCGTGTCGAACATAATTTACGCCGGAATCAATTCGTTGGACAACTATCCGATTCGATCCGACGGCTTTTCGTTTCGATCCGGCAACGCTAGTGTAAGAGTCTCTCTGGTGAGGGGGGGGCGAAGGGGGGGGGGGGGTAAGAACCGTTCGTGGCCTGGAGAGGGAGGGACGAAGCGAGAGGACGGAAAGATCCGAAAAGCAATGACGAGGCAGCTCGCGTTTCGGAATCGCGGTGGTGTGTATCGGCGATTGTGCGACGAAAGGTACAAACGTTGAGGCGTCGGAAGCAGAACCGTACGTGATTCCGGACGTCAGCGGCTCCGGCCGTGTATCGGCAAGATGGATTACTCGTACAATAAACTCCCTGGGACACGTTGCACTGCGTCATTCCGGAAGGTGGCTCATGTGCCCGAAAAGGGTGACTTTCCTGTTGAGAAGGGTGTCGAGAGGGCTCACCGAACGATCTCGCCCTTTTCCGTCTTCGACGAATCTCGCTGAAAGGAAAAAAATAAGATCATCGGTGCGAGACGGCTGGCCCATGTGCGCCTGCAATAAATATGATAGACGCTCGTGACTTGCGTCTCGTCGGCGCGGATTCTCGAGGACGTTAGAGAAATCCATTAAGACGAACCGCGGGACCGGTCGAAGGAGGAGGTTGGGAAGGTGGAAAATAAAAGGTGGAAAGGCGATAATGTGTTTCACGGGTTTTTTTTTTTTTTTTTTTTTTTTTTTTTTTTTTTTTTTTTTCCTTTCAGAGCCGCGATACGGACTTACCTTTCCATGGAGGGTGTCGGGCGTCGGGGGTTGCGTTATCGAGAAAAAAAATATGCAAAAAAGGTGAAAAGGGTGAGGAGCGCACGGCATCGAAACATGCCGACTCATCGTGAGCCGGCAGGCGGAGGAACATGCAGAGGCGGCGTGACGGACAGCTCAAGCCTGGCGAACGATTCGATGCCGTCGAAGGCAGAAGCCTCGCCGATAAGCCGAGCAATTCGATTCAGTCGGCCGATGCGGGAGTGGAGAGAGAGAAATAGAATGGTACGCGCAAAAGGGGAACGAGGTGAGCGAGCGAGCGCAACCCTTCCTCCCCCCCGGGCCGCGAGTCAGTGACCGAAATGTGTGTGATGGAATGGCGAGGAGAGGATGAACGAGGAAGCGTTGCGGAGTTGACGAGGTTGAAATGGTCGATTGCAATTATAACGTTGCACAGGTCCGACTAGTAAATAATGGGTTCTGGGCTCGTCCGGTATTCAGGTGAAGCGTCAATCAGCCTCAATCAGTTAGTGCGCTCGGTCTAAATCAGAGAGCGCGCGCTAGTTGCGATGGGGCTGCAGAGAGAAACACGCTCAATTGAGCGGCGAGCGGGGGGGGGGGGGGGGGAGATAGAGGGAGATGGAGATAGTGGATATCGAACGAATGAGAGAAACTGCATCTGGTGTGCTTGATGCATATTGCTGGTACGAGTGTCAGCGGCCGAGAGGCGGACACTCGCCGGCTTCGCGACAAGAGGAACAAGGTTGACTTCACTGCGGGGACAGAGAGAGGAGCGAATGCCGCGGAACTATGGAGAGCTGCGAAGGTGTTGCTCCGCAACGATGCATGCTGTGCGTGTGCCCCGGGCATCGGGATGAGATACTCGGTTGCCACGACAACGGGACGCCCAGTGAAAATTCGGATCCTCCAAACGCATTCGACCGTACGTGTGACATTCGCGTTCGATTCTGTGGAGCATGTTCGGCGATCGGTGCTCGCAACAGGCTCGATAAGAGCCCTCCAAATATCCGTCGTTGATTGCAAATTGCTATTTGGGAAGGTTCAACGGAGAGTCTAGATAGAATCTAGATTAGGGTTTCCGGGGCTCCTCCTTCACTCGAAAGTGGAGGGTCTGAATTTCAATTTCGATTGCGGGGCTTCCTGGCCGACGAGCCAACCATTGTGCAAGGTAGACGGGATAGACGGAGTGAGTTGTGCGGAAGGGCGAGTGGATCAGTTTCAGCAGTTCGAAGCTCACAAAGGGCTGGAGACTATGCGGAGTAAGTGGCTCACTCGTGGCCAACAGAAGCCCCAAGCTTGACGATCGAGATTCGCCAACAAGCCAGCCCGCCGTCGTACCGCGCGCCGCATTCCCTGCTGCAAGCTTCAAGATTGCGGACCTATAGCTGCCCCGGGTACGATAAGGACACTCGATCAAACGTTAATATGGTCTCTGACTGGAACGCATTCGGCGAATCCTGTTCCGTACGCTATCGGCGCCGTTGATGCGCCGATCGATACCCCGGAGCTGGCTGACTGGTACAAATTCGCAGATTCTGTAGGACAATGATTATTGATTAATGATTACCGAAGCCGGGACGTCCGCGCTGGATACCCATTGTTTTTGATACACGTGTAGATACGTGTAGGTTGCTCGTGGTGTTGCGAGACTGGTTTAGTTTGGGTATCCTAATCGATGTTCTTGTTCACCTGACAACGTGATCAGGAAAGCACCCAGGTGGGATTCTGCCGACAGTGAAAAGACGGCACATCGCTGGCTCCGCACTGGCTGGCGCACGTCAAAGCATCGTATTGGGACTTTTCCGACCAGCGTAGATAGCCAGAGCACCGCCGCGACTGCGTCACTGCTTGGCAGAAAAAATAAATAAAAAATGTCTCCGTGACGGAAAATTTCATTTTCCTTATCCTGGAAAACCCTTCGGGAATTCATTGAAACGGCATCGTTGTTTCTTGGCGAGGTAAACTCTGATCCCTCTCTGGCCCTTTTTCTCGGAAGAACAATCTCGCAGAAGTATAATATCACATGTAACTTTCCGAATTTTCCTGTTCAAGATATCATTGTTGCAGATCTATTCCATCTCTATTCCATTCGTGCTGGATCCCCATCGTTTTTGATACACATATAGATACAGATTGCGCATCGTAAGGCGAGACTCGATCAGTTTGTGCATCCTAATCAATGCTCTTGTTTTCCCGATAAGGTGATAAAGAAAGCGCCCAGGTGGATTTCTGCCAGAAATGGGAAAACGGTCCTTCTCCGAACGGCGTAAATATCCACAGCAAAGCTGACGGTCTTCCGAGCACCAATAAGCACCAACGCTACCCAGGCAACTACTTGGCAGAGAAAAATAAAAAAATGTCTCCGTGACGTCACATCCGGTTCGAAAATCTCATTTTCCCGATCCTGGAAGATCCTCCAGGCGTTCATTGAAACTTAATAGTTGTTTGTTGGCGCGGGAGACTCTGATTTCTATTTGGTCCTTTTTCTCGAAAGAACAATCTCCAAGTGACATGGAATATCAGATGGAACTTTCCGAGTTTCCCTTTTCGGGATATCATCTTTCCATCTCTATCTCCACCATATCCGCGCGGTCTATTCGCGATTTTCCAATAATCCTATTCTCAGCTTCTTCGATTCGGGGTCTTCGCGATCTTACGGTTACACACCCGAAGCGATCCCCATGGCCCATCCCGACGCGCTTGGTCGCTTCCCGGATAAAGAGCAACAAGGACACTCAAGGATCTCGGAGTCGAGTCCCGGCGCTACCGACGCTGCTCGCTCCATCGCCCAGGAATGTCCTCCTTCCAGGGCACGATTGCAATTTTTCCATTTGCATATAAATAAGGGAAAAAGGCTCGCGTGTAGCGGAGCCTTTTTTCGTACGGAGAGCATGGAAGTTAGTCGAGCTCCGGAGCTCCGGAGTCGTGCACGTACGTCGTCGTGCCCGACAAGAAGCGTACGGCGCACACGTGTACGCGCGTACGTGCACCACACTGCACGTTGCAGTGTATGCCCTTTCATACCACACATATGGCACAAGGCTAAACGCGAGTCGCCAGTGTGCGCGTGTGCGAGCTTGCAGGAAACGACGATGAGAAGCCGGTAATGGAGCGCAAAGTTACTTCGTACGTCGCAAACGAGAACCGACACAGTATGAGTGCGTTTCTCGAGAAAAAAAAAAAAGAAAAAATGCCGAGCGAAAATCAAACAAGGAGGGAAACTGGGAGAGCAGGAAATGTCGGCTGTTTGACTTTCTCTTACTTTGAATCCCGAGCGTAAGGGTTGAACCTTGCGAGAACTCGTCGCGCTCGCTCTTTCCTTGAAATTATTTCATGCCCTCAAACACATGCCGTATTACCTCTCGTGCATCCACGGTAGCGAAGTTTGTACGGCGTGTTTTTGCTACGGAACGTTCTTGTAACGAAGTAATTTTTTTTTCCTGGAAAAATAAGCATTGCCGTTTTTGTAGTTCTGCATATTTTTTGTCACCTGTGCAAGGCAAGCAATATTTACATTTCGTTTATTACTAACTGATTAGGTCTAAAAATATTTACACACATTCGTATGTTCGCGAAAGCTGTGATGATTTATAATAAATCATTTTTCTCCGTGCAGGGTAGGAGGATTTATACGACGTGTTTTTGCGACACAAGATTCTTTTAGCGAAGTATTTTTTTTTTTTCTGGAAAAATAAGTCTTACCGTTATTTTATTCCTGCATATATTTTACATACCCGTACAAATCAAGTAAATTGTCAATTACTTGATTGAACTTATTATCAACTAATTCATTCCAAAAGTATTTACACTCACCCTTTTGTCTGCAGAAGCTTCGATGAGTTGAAAAAAAAATCCCTGCAGGGTCGAGCCCGCCGGGGCGGGGGGGGGGGGGGGGGGCGCCAGACACGAGT